>JAODTR010072755.1:2578-15581 GCA_025399935.1 Amblyopsis rosae | reverse complement strand
GATGTAATAATCAATGGCGTTGTATGTAATAACAGAATCGTAGCTTATGCACTTATTATGTGTTATCTGAAGCAACATTCTATAATTACCCAAAAGTGTTGTACAGTAGGTACACAATAGGTACCGTAACTCTACGGTACCGTACCAGTATACTGGCAGTAAGATACAGAACAGAACGTAAGATAGATCACTACTTTTTTTCTAATACGAAGTTGTATATTTTTACATTTGATCCAAGAAGCTGTTCAATCTGCAAAAATGGTGATACTTTATAATAATAATAAAAAAGCTTTGTATTATCTGCGAATCTGACATTGTGTGACAGCTGACTGCTGAGCCAAGCTGCTTACTCCACATGCTCATGCACGGTGGAGCATGGGGGCGTGACGGGGTGTAGAGGAGGTGGGTTTTTGGTTGTTGCTTTTCAAAAGCTCATTCTCTCTCTCTCCTTTTTTGCTAGCTCTCAGGTTTCTGCTTACAGCAGCTTTAAGCAATACATGAACTATCTAAATGTCTAATATTTATTAGGGTAAGGCCTGTGAGTTGTTATCAGGGCAGGCATTTAAGCACGCCAATGCATCCACATAATAAATAGCCTATCAACCTGTATCAGGTTGTTAAATATAGGCTATATAGATTATGGCAAAATATTATATTTTGTAAAGCCATAGATCAGCAGAGGGAGCATAGAGCCACTCGTGCATGACAGAAAGGTGTTTTGGCCTGCGGGGATCTGCACATATAGCGCACATTAACAGGTTAATTGGGTGTCAACATTTGCCACATTTGTCAACGTGCGATCCATCTTCTGCTTGTTTGGAGAGATACGAGTGGTTTCATAAAATCACACGTGAGCGCTATCCTAAGATGAATTCTGTCCTTGGATCTGCGCTGGTTTCAACATTAGATTGATAAATGAGGGCTATTGGGTGTAAACATATACAAAATGTATTTCCAGCGAATCTCTTACCCCAACATATATCATAGGAAACAATCTGTGCAAACACAAAATAGTATGTTAAAAGACAGATTTTCACTGCCTGAACAACAAGGAAATGCCATAGGGAAACCCATGTCTTGGCTCCCGATAGAAAACTAATAGTGTAAAACATTTTGAATTAAGCATATACAAATATTGATTTCCAGCGAATCTTAGTTACACCAACAGGTATCATAGGAAACAATCTGCCGACACAAAATAGTATTTATAAATACTATTTTGAACAACATGGAACACCCAGGGAAATCCCGGTCTTGTCTAATTGTAGGCTAGGCTTGGTTAATAATGGCCAAGCAAGACACAAAAACGTGTTTTTCCCACAAATCAATCAATATATATATATATATATATACACACACACACATATACACACACACATATATACACACATATATACACACATATATATACATACATATATACATACATACATACATACATACATACATACATACATATATATATATATACACACACACACACACACAGGGAGACAGTCTGTGCATGCATGAAGGCTATGGTGTTGTTAGAAACATTCAGAATTCTAAAGCACTACTCTGGCACATAGGCTTGCATCCATAAGACTGCTGTGCCGTAGCCTGGCGCGTCAGTTACACCCTATCCTGACGTCGTAGCTTTGACATAGAAGCATAAATGGGCCTTAAGTGTTGATTGGCTGACACTGGTATCTCCATGTGGGACAATGCAGATGGCCTGCAGAATGGCTGGAAAGAATAGATCAGGACAGACTAATGATGGCAAACCACTGACACACAGTAATGCCTATTTTAAAAATAGACACAGCAAAATTAACAACAAAATATCCCTGTTGCTGGGACAAGATCAGAAACCTCACGTCTGTAATGTGCAGTGTGTGCACTTATCTTTCCACGGTTAAACATAATCCTAGTTTTACAGGGTATACAATTGTCTAATACAACTAAAAACAGAGAAATTGCTATTATTTAAATAGATTGTATTGACAAACTCAGCAACGATTTATCTAAATCGACAATATGTGAAGTGCATCCACTTGTACAAACTATGCATCGGGGCTTTTCTTTGTGTAGTGGGCAAGTCTCATGTGCTCGTGCTTTCTCCATGAAAGAAACACCAAACATTGTGACTTGAATTGAGAAGTTGGAACTGCAAAAGCGTTATAAGCTACACATTATCAAAACAATAAACAGAACTTTGCAGAACTTCCTCCATCCCTACTGATGTTTTTATTTTATATAGCGCCACCTTATGTTTAGGAGAATATTGAGCGTACCAGTATTTTGCGGAGGTCCGCACCCCACCCAACAAGGCTTGTATGTTCCAGCCCTTAATGTGACATTTTGGAATGTTTGGAATGTTTGGAACGTGTTGTGGCCTGGCCCCACGGCAGTCTTTTCTACAACATTAACTCACAGCCATTGGATGTTGTTCTTTGACTTCTTTGATATGAGCTGTATTCCTTCCAGGACATTGGTGATGTCGTAGATACGTCTCTTCTGGACGTCCAGGACCTGGGACGCCCAGTTCAAGTCCACCACACCGTCGGGGGACTGGGACAGCAGGTCCAGAAAGCGCTTGGTGGTCAGGTTGAGTGATGTGTCGTATCGGGACCGTTCAGTCACCGTGCGAGGCACTGGGATAGGGGAAACCGTTTACAGCAGAGACATTGTGACCGATCAAATTAAATGCTTCTCATGAGTCGACATCTAACAAACAATTACTCAATATTTAACCTTTTGAAAAAAAAAAAGTGCCAAATACAATTGGACTATTTTTTAAAAGTTGTTTACCGCCTACTCATAGTTTCTTTAAGCTGCCACTGTGTTTGATTTTCAGGTATAAATGTGCGATTGTGATGTCAGGCCATCATTGCAGTAGCAAGTGGAAGAAGTTTTAGGTGATTTGAAAACTGGTCATATTACATACTACGAAGATGCCGGAAAGAATGTATTGGTCTGTCCCCACCTCTTGGTGGGGCGGGTGTGGATGGTGGGACTTTGCCAAAGGAAGACCCTCGGGAGCTGCTAACATACTGGTGGTCACTGTCCAAGTCCAATTTCCTCTTGACCTGGACGAAACAAAGAAATACAGAAAGAAGAGAGTTGTTCCACACAACCTATTTTGGCAAGCTTTGTGTTATGTTTTACAGTTGGAATAAATAGCATACAAGTTGCCGTCATAGCTGGCAATGACTCCAAAAACTAAACATTTCCAGCAAATCCCTGGGCCTCTGGTTAGCTGTGCTAAAAAAAGACAACACTTACTTTTTGTTTTTGGCCAATTGAGAAAGGAAAGAAGAAGAAGTTTGGCCACAAGTCAAACATTATTTGTTTACAAAAAAAGACAATAAAAACAGAAGAGGTAGTATATGTAGGAACACCAACCAGCCACCCAATGCCTCAGGTATAGTGCACACTTCACTTCTCACACAAATACCAAAAAGCATCTCCTCAGACACCTTACCGGAGGCCTTCCCAGGGCAGGTCGTCTCTTATCCTGCATCCCCACATCAGCAGGCCCCTGTGGGGTAGCAAACAGCAGAATCTCCCCAGTGCTGGTGGGAGCAATGGCTGGGTGGAGTCCCACATCTCTGGGGCTGGAGAATATCACTATCTGGTGGTCCTCACTTAGGTCAATACTCCCAGCATTCAGTAAGGTTTCAAAGTCAGCCAAAATATCCTCCGACGTCTGACCAGTTATCAGAGCCTCTGACATGGCAGTGTCACAAAATATACAATTAGTCTTATTTTTGAGGGTGATCTTAGAATTTCTAAGAAATAAGCATCGGCTTTTTCCATTTGATGTGCTCACTTGATGTGAGGAAATATTAAAACGTTCTGACAACGTTTGCATGAGTTTGTCACCTGGTCGAACATTTCATAGCTTCACGACAATAAGCTAATAAAACCACAATAACCAGTAGGCTTATGCCAAAGGAGCAAAACAGCTTAGTTTAACACACTCAACTGTCGTGTTAACAATACAGCAGTACTAAAAACAAATCCACAGCGACGCAGTAAACACTGTTAAAAGTAAAAAACATGGGCCACGACCATGATAATTAAACAAACAGTGCACTGCAAGCACAACGACTATTGTTTACCATAATTCCACTACGGTAGCTAACTAGAGAGCAGGAAAATATTTTGTTTTCATCGGTCTGTCATTACAGTAATGCGGCAAGGCCTGGCCACAATGCCTTTTGTACATACAACCATGTAAGCTAGCTAGCTAGGCTAACACTATATAAACAATCAATAATATATTTAGGCAAATAGTATAACAACAGATGAACTATACATTCACAAGTATTCAAGAATTTCACTTTTCTAAAAAGGGAAATACAGTTAACCAAAAAGAACAGGAAGCTGGCAAACTTTTATCCCGAGTTAACTACCAAAATAAAGTAACGTTATCAAAACAAATTAAAAAGACGAAATCGTCTATAAGAGGCGTTGAATTTTGCAGGATGACAAAACAGAAGTCATTATACATTAAATATAAAGCAGATTAGAATGCAGGAAGTTATTAGCTACAATCGCGAACTCGGTCCGCAGTCCTTCAACCCCCTCGTTATGTTGGGGCACGCAGGAAGCAGTCCGAGAAACCTCGCATATAGAAAATAATCCGTCAAAGTGCCAACGCATCCTTCAAATGTGTTCATTCACTCCGATAGCCGATTGCGGTCCACGGATTATGTCGGCATCTTTACCCAGCTACCTAATGTTTTTGTTTTTATTGTCCCAGCTGAACTGAACAAGGGTCGGGTTTTCGCGCGAAACCCTTTTTGCCGCGAAACGAGCACGTGCTTGAATCTGAAGATGCCCATTGGTCGATAATAGTCCTCTTCCGAGGGCTGGAACGTCTAGCTGTCATTGGCCCAGCGAACTGTCATTTGTAAGGCCAGAGTAATCGATTAGCCAAGATTAGATCAACGCAATCAATATTATTATGAATAATAATAATAATAATAATAATAATAATAATAATAATAATACATTTAATTTCAGGACGCCTTTCAAAACACCTAAGGACATCTACATTGTACACAGGTAACTATAAAGTTCAATATAAAACATTTGGTCAAGATATATAATACAGTTTCAGACTTTTAACAAAGGCATGGACATACATTATACAAACAATATACAATTAAATTAAAAAGATTTGGGAAGTATATACAAAATAAAATAATAATACATGGGAGGGAAGGGGAGAAAAGTGAGAGTGGAACAGAAGGTCAAATGCTATAGGCAACCCTGAAGAGATGAGTCTTGAGAAGCTTAACAAAAGAGGCGACTGTGTGTGCATGTCGTATGTGCAGGGGGAGGGCGTTCCAGAGTCTTGGGGCAGAGCAGCTGAAGGCCCGAGCCCCCATGGTGGAGAGGTGGACCTGTAGAGGAGGAGCAGAGAGATCGGGAGGGAGTATAGGCCAGTAGAAGGTCAGAGAGGTAGGAGGAAGCCAGATTGTGGTGGAGGGCCTTGTATGTAAGCAGGAGAATCTTAAAGTAAATATGGAATTTTATAGGAAGCCAATGTAGTTGAATAGGAATAGGAGTGATGTGATCCGTTGACCTTGTGTTTGTGAGGATCCTGGCAGCAGAGTTCTATACTAATTGGTCTATTGATGAGTATAGTTGGGATGCCAGAGAGAAGAGAGTTGCAGTAATCCAGACGTGAAGTGACAAAGGCGTGGATGAGGGTTTCGGTGCATGAGTATGAAAGTGAGATATGTTTTGGAGGTGGAAGAAGGATGCCCGTGTGATGTTTTGACGTGTGATTCGAATGAAAGGGTGTTATAAAAACAAATACTTTTTGCGGTTGTTGACAGTGGGATGGAAAGACTGGCAATGTTCAGGCTGGAGTTGTCTTGTGTGGGGAGAGTGGATTTGGAGCCAATGAGCAGGACCTCTATCTTGCTGTTGTTTAGTTTAAGGTGTGTTTAGAGTCACCCAGCTCTGGATGTCATGAATTGGTGAGTGATGTGGGGGGGAGAGTGGGGGGGTAGCAGTGAAAGTCAACATTGTGGTGTCTCATGATCGTGCCCAAGGTTATGAGGTATATGATGCACAGCTGAGGATCCAGCACCAATACCAATGGCCAACCAGACGTTCCAGGAGGAGGGGGTGGGAGATGGTGTCGAAGGCTGCAATCAGGTCAAGAAGGATGAGGATGGATATGAGGCCGGAGTCAGCTGCACGGAGTAGATCATTAGTGATTTTTACAAGAACCGTTTCAGTACTGTGTTTGGGACGGAATCAAGACTAAAATTGTTCAAGTAGGTTGTTGGATTTTAGATGGTTGAGATGTTGAGAGGCCACACCCTCTCAAGTGTTTTGGAGAGGAAAGGAAGGTTGGAGATGGGGCGGAAGTTGTTCAGAGCATTGGGGTCAGCATTGGTTTGGTGTGGGTGTCACAGCTGCAGTTTTCAGGGTGGGGGGCATGAAGCCGGTGGCGAGAGGAGTTAATAGTGTCAGTGAGCTGGCGAGAGATGGAGGGAAGGCATGTTTTGATGAGGCTAGTGGGCATGGGATCAAGTTGACAGGTAGCAGATTTTGATTTCAGGAGGAGTTCAATAATGGACTTTTCAGTGGCCGGAGTGAAGTCAGAGAGGCAGGAGGTAGAGGTTGAGCCCAATGATGATATGATGAAGATATATATTTAATATTTATTAAACCAAAGTTGTTTTAATGATTGACATTTCATGACATAAGCAAGCATCCTTCCAGTTCTAGCAACCAGTATTAGGCATATCAAAATTCACGTCATGGTTATCAATGAAGTAAACACAAGCGGCCAGCCTTGGTAATCGAGCGCCTATCCTGCAAACAGGAACTACAAGATGGCGCAGGCAATATTTGAAGTGCTTGAAGGTACTGGTAATGTTCTAATAAACGCGTAACTATAAGTAATTTGGCACTGAGATGTAGACACACATAATGTCATTTGTACGGTGTGCTTATCGGAGCAGAAAACACTGCAATGATAACGTGTTTAATTTGTTATAATTATTTTAGCTTGACTGAGGGATGGATGCTAATCTAAACCAAAGATTCAGTGTTATCCAATATACCATAGAGCAGTGTTTCCCAACCCTGGTCCTCGGGGAACACTGCCCTGCATATTTTAGATGTTGCCTTGCTCCAACACAGCTGATTCAAATGAATAGCTCGTTATAATGGCCCATTCATTTGAATCAGCTGTGTTTGAGCAGGGAGACATCTAAAACATGCAGGACAGTGTTCCCCGAGGACTAGGGTTGGGAAACACTGCCATAGAGAGAGAGAGAGGAATGGACACTGTAAGATGCAGTGTGGGCATTATTAGTTCTGAATGAATGCATTCCAGTGAAATAACGAAATAATACTTGTTATCCTTGTTCATATGTTTACTGCTTTAATTTAACATGGTCCCTGACTTGTTTGAAATTTGCCTCACTTGCAAAGTAGCCTAAAGTAAATAAAAAAAGCTAATAAAAGTTATTGGCAGATTCATGTTCCCGTTATTCATTCACTGCAAATAAATGACATGTATGGCATCTAGCAGACAGAATGGACCAGATATCATTGCCACAATACTTGATGTTTCTTTCTCTACTGTGTCAGGTATGGACAACCAGACAGTGTTGGCAGTCCAGTCCCTGCTGGACAGCCAAGGAGGAGTATCAGATCCAAACAACCAGAACGTCTCTGTAACATCCACTATCCAGTCTTTAGGTATGTGCAGCAACACCTCAGTAACATTACAGCCAATTGAATAAGTTATTCTTTTAAACGGTATTCCAACCTAAAGGAGTGTGTGTATTTGTTATATGGCTATACGGCTCCCTCTTCTTCTGCACCAACCACACATGCAACCCCTTTGTGGGTTTGCTGGAAGTAAACAAGGGCTTGGATACAGTAGAAGTTTCATGAGTCATAGTTTTGTTGTTTTTGACATTGGCCCGGGAAAACAAGGGAACATGGGGAATAACTGTGGTTTCCTAGGCAACACAGTGTAATAGTCAGTGTACGTGTTGTCTTTATACCCTCAACCTCCCATTTTCTTCTGCCAGCAGATGATGAGGATGTGTTTCTGTGTGGGAAGTGCAAGAAACAGTTCAACTCCCTGTCAGCCTTCATGACCCACAAGAGGGAGCAGTGCCACTCTAGCGCCCCCTCCCTGTCTACTGTTTCTCTGGCGTCTACCAACGCCTATACACCGGTCCACTCCATCAGCTCTGGGCCACAGGCCCCTGCCAACAGACAGGTTAGCACAATAACGCAGGGATTCCACCGGGCACGTGTGTGCAGCGTTCCGGCTCCGACGCGGGTTTGTTCCGTCTTCTCGAAGCGTCAACTTCCACCGGGAGCATTTCAAAAGCGTATCGCTGTGAGGCAGTTGTTTTGGCGAGATCAACAAAACTACTTTGCCTGTCCGACATTGACTTTACCTTCACTCACTTCCACTCCCCAAAACTACTGCAATTATATCCACACCATGGACCTTTCTGGAATTGTTCTTAAAAAACTGTGGTGTCATAAAACCTTTATTTATTTATAAAATGAACCAATCGTCCCATATGTCAAATCCTTCCACTTCTGGCCTCTTGCCACAATCTAGTCGTGAAGTACGATCAAGAGTGCACACTTTGTTTTGCAAAGGATTTCATTTGCATTTTGTATTTGAGCAGCGCGTGTTGGCCGCGTCTTCCGTCAAAAATAGACACGGTGCATATCTTTAGCGAATCAGAGCGGAGAGCCGCTTCTGGGACGCTTCCAACACACCCCGCGTCGCGTGTGGTGGAAGTGAAAGCATTGACTAGAGTGGCTACAATCAGCTCCGGAGGCCGCGTCGGAGCCGGAGCGTGTCGCACACGCTCCGCACACGCTCCGCACACGCTCCGCACACGCTCCGCACACGCGCCCAGTGGAATTCCGGGGTAAGACTTGTGGGACAGTGAAGTGGGTTAGTCAGATTATATATATATATATATATATATATATATATATATATAACCAATGCACCCGTGAATTTCCATGGTTTATTCCAGCCCCAGGTGTCGACCTACATCACATTACCCCCCTCTCCTCTGACACATACACTGGTCCAAGGCAACGTGCTGGTCAGCGATGACGTTCTGATGTCAGCCATTTCTGCCTTCACCTCCATTGACCAGCCCATGGTTGCCATGCAGACACCTGTCCAGGTAAAAGTAGAACTAGTTAGAATGAGAGTGGAATGTGAAAGAACACAAAGAAACCAATACATGAAAGCATTGTTCCCCTAGTCTCCTTCCGTTTAGAAACATACACACTGGAGACATGCTTCAGGAAGTCTGCAACACTGTGCATGACTGTGATTGGTAGGGACAGATAGGAACACCTTCCTGCATCTAACCGGTTAACAGAAGTAACATTGGTAAACAGAATCATGCAGCCATGTATACAGGTGCCAGATTACCAACACAGAGACTTTGTAATATTGATTGAATCATCTTTCTTCATGTTTCTGTGTCAGAGCAACCTCAGCATGCACACAGCTGGTGTGTCCTACCTCCACCACCACCACCATCACCACCACCATCACCAGCAACAACAGCAACAGCAACAGCAACCCTCTCACAGCCTCTCCTCTGGCCACACACCGGGCCACACCCTGCCGTCTGCACAGCCCTCCCAGCAGCCAATGTCTTGCCAGGTCCCAGCAAGCCTCAGTAACTCGGTGGTTCAGGTTTACAGCACACTGCCCCCTATGGCCGGCGGTGGTAATGCAGACATTCACACCCTGGGACTGCAGCCGTTTCAATCAGTGCAGGTGAGCGCAGAGACTAGTGACAGCTCGAGGCAGTGCTGCCGGCTTCTGTAAGTCTATACGTTATTTTACATCTGTGCAGATGTAAAGGTTTTCATGAGAAATGGCAGCCAGATGGACATTGCTTTATATGAAGAGACAGATATGTCACTTATCATTGTGATGTACTGTACGCAGGTGCCCAGCCAGTGTGTGGAGAGCCAGTCATTCAACACCCCTCCTGTCTACAGTCCAGGGAAACAGGGCAGTGAAACTAAAACCTGTAGTATCACAGCCAGCCTGGTAGAGCTGGGCGACTTTGAGAAAGTTATCATCCCAAAACGGCCGAGAAATAACAAGAAAAGCCCTGACCAAGCCACAGGTCAGTCGGGAAAAGACGCCATTAGAGTTTAGCATGTGGATTCTGTCAATTTCCCAAATATCGTATCTCTGTTTTTAAGGAAGTATTTACCATCAAAGCAAAACAGGCTAATATAAAAATGTCAGATGTTGAAACATACCTTCCACAAACTGCTACGTAACAGTGACTTTTTGCTAATTTATAACTAATAACTTTATTTTTTTTTATTTTAGAAGAACAACTGAAAGTAAAAGCTGCTAAATTGAAGTGCAATTTTTGTGATAAAACATTTTCCAAAAACTTTGACCTTCAGCAACACATTAGAAGGTCAGTCATCATTCACATTATTTCTAAGTCTCACACATCAGATGCAGGTGCTGTTATTGTCCCTTTATATTTAAGTGTTCACTCAATCGAATGTTTTCTATGTTTAGTGAAGCTTTTAAATGAAAGGTTTCCTCAACTGTTGCAATCACTCTTTGTTGCCATGCTGACAGTATTCTCAAATCCAAAACCAAATTTTGTTCCCATTAAAAACTACTCATTCAGTCTATTAAAACCCAGCAGAATGTAAAATGTACACAGTGAAAGCAACAATACTTTTATAATGTCGTTTAAAATGATGTACAGCACATTAATCTAGACCAGTTGTCCCCAACCCTGTCCTAGAGGGCCACTGAATAGCTCGTTATAACGACCCATTCATTTGAATCAGCTGTGTCGGAGCAGGGAGACCTCTAAAACATGCAGCGGCCCTCTAGATTGGGGAACCCTGATCTAGACTATGAATTCTCCTAATAAAATGTTGTTATTCTTTCTGCAGTCACACAGGAGAGAAGCCATTCCAGTGCATCGTATGCGGAAGGGCCTTTGCCCAGAAGTCCAATGTGAAAAAGCACATGCAGACCCATAAGGTTCTGACATGATACTTTTATGTATGAGAATGAAGATATCAACCTAACAATGACTTGCAAATTCATAAGATTTCAATAAAAGCCCACACCAACAATATGATCGTTGTTTTTGTTGTTTCGTTCATTCTACAGGTGTGGCCTCTGGGTGTGGCCAGCACAGGTTCCAGGTTACCAATCACAGTAAAGTTAGTGCCAGTGCTATCCAATGAAGAAGAGGTAGGCAGGGAGCAGCAGGAGCAACTGTCGCCGGAGGGACAGGAAGAGGAGGGGCCACAGCAGACATCTTGCCAATCACAAACTGCAGAAAAGGCAGAGCATACAGGAGGTAATACTGTGTATAGTGCACCAAAATGATATTATTCATACTGTGTTATACAGTATGTAAATGATTGTATTGGAGATAATAACACTTCTAGACAGTAAAACAGCAAATGCTCACAGCACACTCACCATTCCTACCATTCCAATGGTTTAAAGGCTTGAGTGTAGAAGCTCTGGAAGGGGAGGAGAAGAGGCAGGGCGGTCCCCAGGCAGACCCAGAGGGCAGGCAGGGTGAGGACATGCAGAACAGCCACCTCCAGTCCCAAGTCCCGTCCACACAGATCCAACACAGCCAGCCTCCAAGCCAGCAGATGGTGGTCATTGACAGCTCCTACCAATGCCAGTTCTGCGTGGAACGGTTTAGCACCTACTTCCAGCTCAAGTCTCACATGACCCAACACAAGGGGGAGCAGGTGAGTCCAGCTTTGAACATTATAGCAGCATATAGATAAACAAACACCCATTCATTCTTACACAAGCAGACTGAGAGTGAATATGTCCATGTTCTCCGCCTGAGTGCACTCACCATAACCCGGCATAACCACGGGGTGGCAGTGGGTAGAGCGGGGGCGATAAATGATTCAGAAGTTGCTTTGGTTCAAGTGTAGAAGTGTCCCCGAGCAAGATGCCTAACCCTAACCCTAACTGCCCCCGGTGGTTACACGGCACCTCGCCTGGCTGACACCCCCACCGGTGTGTGAATGTGTGTTGGTGAATGTGAGGCTATACGGTACAGCGATTTGAGGGTCCGGAAGGTTGGAAAAGCGCTGTATAAATGCAGTTAATTTACCATTTGGTCCATTTTAGGTCCCTGAGCTAAATGATTATGTGCATATTTTAAGTGCGCTACTATAACAACATGGGTGACGAAGAGGAGACGTCTCTCTCCATGAAGGCTACGCTGCCATAAACACTTAAATCATCCATACTAAGGAAGAATTCCTTTTTAAAACGACTCAATCACTAAAAAGCTGACACAAGTCCCTAAGAAGTGTCTGTGTAATGCTAAAAATGGGGACGCTTGCTCCCGGTAAAGCCATTTAGTACTAGAATTATGTCGCATGGAACAAACAAAAAACAGGTGACTTAACAGATTAAAATCCCTTGACAGTTCGCAAATCGCAGTTTGACAAATCGCATATTCAACAAAGATAAATGTAATTGTTTAATGACATTAGATGACTTTGAGAAAGTTTTTCAGGACAGAAAATGATCTACAGGTTTGCAACCCCTAAGTTATTTTTCTTTGACTTCAAATGCACTGATACACGTTCCACTGTCAAGGTTGCTCTCCAAAAATACCTTCATAGTTTTGTTACTTTCCTTGACACGGTAATATGAACAAAGATGCCTTTGATGTCGCTACTTTCGGTGATGATGGAACAATGGGTTTCCCACCTTGCACTCCCATTGTAATCAAACCTTCAAAGCAGCATATAATGAACATTTATTTACCTATGAGTGTAGACAGACGTCTGCAGGATGTGTTTGCGTTATTTTACATAGCAAAGGTGCTCTGTTATGAGAGACAATAGCCAGCTGTCTCTGCAGACAGGCTGGCTACACAGTACACACTGCTCTCCCATTGGGATTAAACGGTGGAAGTGTTTAATTTACATTTATTTACCTGTGGGG
>JAODTR010072744.1:0-15582 GCA_025399935.1 Amblyopsis rosae | reverse complement strand
GAGACCTTACCAGGAGCTCAAGGCTCCAGACAACACAGCTCTCAGGATCATAGGGACACACAAACCTCTCCACCACGGAGCAACAAAAGAAAATGGTACGGTTGAATTGGAAAATCGATAAATAAATACAGCGAGTGTAAAAAAGAATGACAATGTCATACTAGACCTACCTGTTTGACTATTTGACCTGTGTGTGCACAGGGTCTTAGTACTCCAGTGTAAGAGTATTGTCACAATGTTTATGGCCTTGATGAATAGCAGATGACCACGGCACCAGGTCAGGTGCCGTTTCCATTCACCTCTATGACTGTTGGTGCTGTCAGTGAGTACATAATCCACCTCTCCCTCTCTGACTCAAATTGCTCACTCATAATTATACGTTATTACAGTAATATTTCTATTCTGTTGTATGGTAAATATTAGTTGCTAATAAAAGTCTTACAAAGCATCTTAGAAGGTTCTAATGACTTGGATTACTGCCAAGGATCTTTTCTCCCATTTGACACTGTTTCAACATAGGGTTTTTTAATGAGTGTCATAATTGTGCAGCCCAAACATAATCTTGAAATAAACACCAAAATAAAGAGGGAAGATTCCATCCCTGGGCAACTGTTGCAAGGCTCAATGTGAAATTTTAGATTGTGATGTTATGATAAATGCATTTCTTTAGAAAGGCTATCAATTTTATTCTGTTTAGCCATGATACAAAATGCTAAACTAATAGTTTTCATTTATTAATATGATAGCATGACACTGAAAGAGGATAATAAAATTAGAAATCCATCCCTCATTAATATCTATGAGTTGGGTTTGCTTCTTATGAATAAACCATGAATACCCTCATTAGATTGCAAAGCAAATTAGATTAAAGGTTGAAAAGTGAAACTCAAGCCACCACCTGCCTATTTAGACAATTATGGTCAGACATGCAGACATTCTGTACACAAATGAGACATTAACACTTCATGGACCACATGGGCTCATTTACCACTTAGTTCTTCTTGATCTCTTGGCCTATATTTAAATGGAATATATTCTCAACACTGTTTCAGAATGAGTTGACACTCAGTGTAGTCATGCGTGTAATGTTAACAATAGGGTTTCCTCTTTACAGTACATATATCTGTTTCATGTACTGCTATAGAAAGAAAGAAAGAAATCATACTTTATTAATCCCCTTTAGGAGAAATTCATTCTCTGCATTTAACCCATCCCTGAAGGGAGCAGTGGGCAGCCACTTGTGCGGCGCCCGGGGACCAACTCCAGATTGATGTCAGTTTTCTAGAGATAGGACAAGTACTACTATACTGTATGTTTCCAATATTCTAGAATGATCATGCATTTTTAACGCTTGAATTGAAAATAAGAGGACCAATCCTTATAAAGTATATGGTAGCCTATTCCCTCGATTAATTCAAGTAAATTAAGTAAGGTAATTAACTTTTTGCTACAGTACATCAACCAACTTCTGATTATAGATTTTTGTTTGATTTGAACACTCTTTAAACAAACAAGCCTTAAGCAGGTTCAGATGCAGCCTCCCCCTTCTTCTCTGTAGTACACTTTAAGCTTCTGGGGGAGATGTGTATGGGAAAACTTTAATTAGTTTTCCAAATGACTGCAGTGATGAGCGTTTACTCACTTTTAAGCATAGTGCCGCATTGAGGTATTTGTAGGCCAGTGTAAATCAAACTTCACTACCTGGTCACTTTGGCCTAATCAATTATACTGTATACAGTTGGTCATAGGTTTCAAGGTCAATACTTGCCTATATCGACTGTATGGTGGCTACTGATTCCACCTGAGTCAATGTGTAACTCCATTGACTTGCTGTCTGCAAAGCAGTGCACCCAGCGACATGCCTAAAATAGTGAAATAACAGAAGCGTATACGCTCGTCTAATGTGTACGTACAATGGTAACATCAGAAGCATTTGTACCGGAGCTTTCACAGCCAAGAGTTCAAATGGATGAAAGATTTTGTGTATTTATATCTGATTTCTCATACTTACACCAAGCACAGCAAATAATACAGACTTTTTTTGAGAGACTCAGAAATAAAATAAAAATGCAGGAAAACCACTCTCAAGGAAACAGATAGAATAGATCTGTGCTCATACAAGCCTTGAATAATTACAATGTACTTTTTGACTGGCAAGCACTTGGTCCACATGCATCTGGCATTCCTTACCACACATCAGACAGAGACTCTTACACTGAAGTTTGCTGGTAAATGAAAAGATGGGTCAAACCCATCAAGCCTGTAATATATGGCTCAACTTCTTCATAAATATTTAGTAATCTGTTTTTAGCCAGAGGGAAGATAATTCCCTTTAGCAATATTATGGAAAAAAAATAGAAATTTTTGCCATAAAGGCGAATAAACACATTTTGTTTGATGTCATTTGGAAGTGAATGCCTCTTTTTTGTACTATTTAAACTTTCAGGTTGTAAATGCAACTTATCCCCATGCAAAAGTATGTACAGTACATGTGGGACATACTTCCTGTCCATATGTCTTGCATTAATCCGTTCATATAAATAACATCCACATTGAAGGTAAGAAAAACACAGGCCATGGACACAAGGCTTTTAAAATAGTGGTTTGAGGTGAAGAGGATATTTAGGGAAAAGTAAATATGCTAAACCAGTATATCAGGCTAGATGATTAAACTGTAAACTCCCAAAACCCCTTTAATGGAGTTTAGACCGTTCATTTATTGATGTTAATCTATCCTTTAACAAGCGTGACATTGTAAACAGAGCGCACAGGTTGTGATGAGTCGTAGTGGGACCAGATGGATTTACAGAATTCAAATTGTAATCCTTCATCTGTCGAGGGAAAAGAAAAACTAGTGAATTTCAGAACTGCAATGTATAATGCATTTCCCAAACCAAGTTGTTGATGGGTGATACGATGGACTGATGTGCACTGTGTGTGTTATAAACTTCGGCGTCTTGTGTTTCATCACCAGCGAGGGGGGGGGGTATGGTCGGGGGTGGAGTGGGCTCAGTTGAAGTTTTTACAGGCTCAGTTTTCCCGTAATAAAGTGAGGCTCTATAAAGGTCCCTTGACATTTACACTATTCAAAACTGAGGCGGCATTTATTTCACTGTGTGTGTCTGTGTGCACACGCGTGTTTTATGGTAAATACTCAGAATCCTGCGAAGATTATTTGTGAGCATTTCTGCCGAGTGTGTCGGCATGCGTGTGTTTATTCATGTGTAGGTGTGTGTGGACTTGAACCGGGTTTATTAAAGTTGTAAAATAAATTAAAGAGGGTTAATTTTAATTCTCTTTATTTCAGAGAAACCCTCTGGACTTTTTATTTCTGTCTACCTTAGAGAACTGATAATACAGACTACTTATGACACTAGATGTCTTGGAGGAAAATTTAATTGCATTTTCTTATTAGATGCACATTTTAAAACAGCTAACGATGGAGGCATTTTAGTAAAGGCCTTTGCTTTGCTCCCCAGCGTTCCCTCCCTTTGCAGAGAAGGGTGGAGGGCATGGAGAGGGACACATACGCGAGTAAGTGGAGATATTCACTGGGCATACTGAAGCCTTCTCCAAGCACAGTGGCGTGTGCCTCAGGCTGCGCTGCTCTACAGTTGTGACCTTCAGGATGACAGTAGGGTGACAGGACATGGCTGTATTGGGGCAGCCCCTGACCAGCATCAGGTCCAGCAGTGGCATGGCTCATCCTGGTCACCACAGCCAATTAAAGGGTCTGAGCATGCGGAGGCACACAGTGGAACAAATGCCTTCCACTCGCCGAGCAGCCGCTTCTAATCTCTCAATACCCCGGTTCCTCCTCCAAGGTGACCCCATGCCACCGCCACAGTGGCTCTGCTTACCATATTCACGTCCGGAAAAACTGCAGCCACACCTCACAGTTTGACTGGCAAAAAAATAAAAAAAGCATACATCTCGTCTTAAGAGTTTAAGAGGTGTCCTGCAAAGTTTTTCAAAGAAGCCGTCTGATAAATCTTGGTATGAATACTTGGCACATTGACAATACTCTTGACATTGACATTTTGATGAATGTTGCACTGTGAGAGAATAAATCTAACTCGTAAAAACCAGAAAGCCTCATATATTTACACACTTTAGTCACAGATCACTGACCATCAATGGCAAACACAATAAAATAAATCCTTTTGAATGTATTTCTTATTTCCCTCTAAATCATTCTGTTTTTCATGTGTCTGCCTGAATGCTATACCGCTGATGTATCAGTGCGAGAGAGTCTATCCACTCCAGTGGCCTGATATAGAGGAAAATGGCTGGCTATTATTGAGAAAAACCTCTAAGGTAGTGAATGCAATCACTCCATATGCATGATTTGAACTAAAGGATTTACTTTGAAGATAACTGTGACTTATTTGTATTGCCTTATTTTCACACAGTCTCGTGATGACACATCCAAGGGGGCAATATCTGCTTTGTAAATGTTTCTTTGACTACAGATGGAGTTTGGGAAAATAGACATCTTTCATTCATAAAAATATTTTCTGTTCATACAATTTGTTTGACTGATAAACAAATTTTACAGTGACCACTCTCATGGTGATGCTATTCAGACAGAATCCTGTAGCTGCTGTAACAAAGTAATAAGATCAGCTACAGTACAGTAGGTCCACATGGCCGTGGCCTATTTCTCTGGTGCAGTAAATTAGTATGTAAATGTATTCATAAGGTCCACTAAATATGATCGTAATGCTTCTTTCACACCAAGACTGCTGGTAAACCCATTAAAGAACAAACCAACTTGAGGCCACTAATATTGTCCACTAAGCCACTAAGGCTATGTGTCCTGTACTGTACTGTACTGTATATTAGAATAATGTAGTCAGTGTTTGACTATTACATTGAATAGTGCAAATTAATTTGTAACTGTTTGTAACTGTAAAATACATTGCATGCTTGTGTAAAACAATACACTGAAAGTGCACTTTTGCATTTTACTAGTGTGTTCAGTTTTACAATGCTAATTATCTGTGTTAAATATTCATCCTTTATCTCCCAGTGGTTTGTTACCCCTTCTGTGCAATTTCCTTCAAGAATCTATTTGTTTACAAAGTCTCAGGATACTAAACACAGCAAACAAAATAAACATTAGGAAGTCATTTAAATATACATTAGGTTTTTTTTCCCCAAACATCGCCTTTAAAATTGACGCTGATTACTTAATGGAGGTCAGAATAGCAGTAATGTAATTACCAGTACTGCTATTTTCAACAGTAATGCATAAAGTGCATGTATACACTTAATGCTCATTTCCATGGTTTGGAACTAATTTCATTTGCATTTTTATAAAAAGCAAAGCTTATTGTACTTGAATAAGAGGGTATTGTGGTAATATTGCAAATGTAATTTAACGCCTGATTTATGTCTAAGGTTCTTTCTCCTCTTTATGTTGTGTGGTTATGACAGCCATTTTATTATACTGTTCAGCTCCATCGCTGAGAATGCAGACCCAGTCTACAGTTACCATCTAAAAAGGGTTGGATAGTATACTTGGTATTCATCAGCCCCATAGAGGCTCCTGGTGATTCATTAATGGAGGAGGATTAAACCTCTGGGATTATTATTTTTTGTTTAATGGCTGAGAAAATCATAGTTCTTGCATGTAATTAATTACTGATATCTGACAGGTTATGTCGTGATTAATATTTACATTTTGTGGTCTCACACACTTTGCCATTTCTCCTTTGCTCCTTGCAAACTCTTCTCGTTAATAAAGGCAGCTGTGGACAAGAAGCGGTGACTGTAAATGTTCATGTTTGACCTGTATATTGATAGTGCAGCTGCAGCACATAAGTATATAAACTGTAAGGACACTTTATACTTTTAAACCACAATACAGTATTAGGCAGCAATATTTTCTTGTAATGTCTGAGCCAGTGTCCTTGCTAATGCTCTCTAGTACCACAGTCAATTTCTTTACTGTACTCCTGCCTATTAGTGACCAATTCTTACACAACCGTCAGATACTGCGCAGTAGATCCTACACTGTAGATGAAGATGTTTGTTTAGCCTAAATTAATATTGATTTGCAATAATTTGTGCAATACAAAATTTCCTGTTGGGAATGTGGTAGCTGATTGATTTACAGTAGACAGTTGAAAATGTTTAGGCATACCATGCATTTAAGAATATATTGTGTAGCCTATTGGAGAAAAAAGTAGGCTATAGTTCACGCTAACATCACGTCAGGATATCTGGAAGACGGACTTTGATATATGGCATCAATATGGACTAGATATGCAGGGGATACCTTCCTCCACTACAGGTATTGGGATCAATGTCTTGGTGTTTTAAGAGCCGTGGACCCGGCAGTTGACTGATTGTTTGGGTCAATATGCTCAGAGTTAACGGCAGAAGACCCCGATGCTTGCATGTGATGATATTAGGGCCATGGCGTCTATATTTCGCTGTCGTCGTTACTGAAACCTGATCCAGTGAGCTGAACATATCTGGAAACAATGCTGTTGTAGTGACTGTTTGGTTGCTTTGCTGAGAGCCAACGTTGTCATGCTAACAGGCCTGTGAATTCAGAAGGATGATTTCCAGACTGAGGCTGTGAATGTGAGCACTGTTTTAACAGGGGAGCAGAATCAAATGCAGGATGTATGGTTGTCTGGTTTTCTATTCCTGGCACTTAGGCCTTGCCCTCTGCAGGCCAGAGAGCAGGCAGACAAGAGTGACAGGCAAGACACAGAAACAGACGATGAGGGAGTTTACTGACAATGCATGCCCAAGTCATCTTACCAGCACATCTTGAGAAACGTTATGTGGCAGTATTCATTGGTGACATTTTATATCAGGACCATACGCATTTAAAATAGCCCAATTTACATCAAGTCCACGGAGTTAAGTCAAAGTAGCACAAAACTGTGGTTTTGATACAAAGGGCCTCATGCACGTACCTTAACGAGTGCAACATAAAAGTGAGCACAGCCAGACCGCAGATCACTTTTTATGTTGGATACACTAAACTTGCGACTGGTCACGTAATCAGCTCTTGGCACTGCCTTCTAATATTGTCGTTAACACGGCGAGTAGTCTGTGTTCCAGCCTTATCCGTAAGTGGCGGCGCCCGAAAGCAATGGAACAGCAGACTCAGAAATAGAAAACAAGTTTAACAATCATGAGGTTGACCTATTTACACTTATATTTATATTTATCTACTTGTCTATATGTGTCATCAAACCTAGAGATAACAGGGGCGTAATTCTACCACAAAATAATTGTTTGGGTGACTATACAATATAAATGAAATTGATAAACATTTATGTTAACGCCACACAAGCAATTAAATCAATTAAATCCAAAAACATGCTAATTATGATCTGTAATATAATCGTACCAATTAAACACAAATATTTGCTTTTGCTATTTGCTATACGTTTATTTGGAATTAGTGGACACATCTGGCTTTATTTGTTGCATACTCTATACGTTAGTGTCTTTAGTTGGTGATGTAATGCTTCTGAGAGCAACACTTGCTAGAATTCTATTAAAAATCTGCAGAGTCATGAACAAGTTTTTCCTGTTTGCTGAAAGCCTGTCCTGAGAGAGTTTAACTTGAGATCCGATGTAATCTGTCTGCTTTGGCTGGAGATGTTTTCCTTCTCATTTTGACAGGAGACAAACTCATTATGATACACAAGGATACAACTGGGGAATTATTTGTGTGTATCAGTGTTGTGTGTTTTTTAGGGGTGTAACCAAATCCACAGTTTGGTTCAGATTTGAGCCACGGTTTGGTTCATATCTCGATTTCATTTTTTTTTCTTTGAGGGGTTTAAACTGGGATAATTTTTCTGGCCTTTTTGTTGTTGTTATTTTGTCTATATGACTTTCTGCCACTAGATGTTACAGTGCTATTCAGCTAAACAAATAACACATGCACACCAAGCTAACATTGTGCTAGTCCAGCTATATAAACAAAAAAGTAAGACGTAATTATACCTTTACACAGAAAATAATAGTTTGTTGTAGTTTGCTGCTTACAATACCCTTTTCCCTATCCTTAATAGACCATTTCAATCACCAGAATTTGGAATAGTGAAGGAAAGAACACGTGTATCTTAATTTTAAAGATATTGCTATGCAATGCAGCAAGCGAAGCACGCCAATGGCCTGCACACTGCGCGCACATAGAGACAGTGGGCCTGACACAGCAAGACAAATAAACTGGCAATTGGGACAGTTTTCATACTTTGGTGGACATTGATATTTGAAACGTAAGAGCGCCACATGACAGCCAAAGTAACTGCTGCAACATGCCAAAACCACCCAGACAGCAAATTACACATAGCTGTGTTTAAATAAAGTGATATTATTTAATATTGTTTAGTTTTAGAATAGATGGGAAGGCAAGGCAATAGACTAGTTGCCATAACCCAGCAAGCCCGTGCTTGCGTCGCTAGGTGTTGTGTTTTGATAACTCTATAGAAAGGCATTCCATTGTTAATTGTGAAATTAACATTTAGTTTAGTTAGTAGCAGTAGCAGTTGCAGTTACAGTGCATGTGAATGTGCAGACCCTATTTCTGTCCTTCAGAACCTCGAAACGATGAACCGTTAAAGTTTGTGTAGCTGTTTAAGTAGTAGTATTGGTCTCTGTTTCAGATCCGTTACACCCGTAGTAGTAGTGTTTTTTATGTATTTTACTTTAGAGTATGTTGAGTTTCAACTGAGAATGTCTAGCAACATAGAACGTATGTGTTCCAGTAGGGAGAAAACTGACAAATCAGACCTGGAGCGTCTCATATTGACCTCTTTGTGCAGTCTCGCTAAGATAAACACGTGACTAATGTACCCTGGTTTGTTTTGCTGAATTAATTACTGTCATAATAGGAGACAGTGCATGTTTAACTGTAATGATTTTATGCTTTGATTTGCAAGGATGGAAAATACTGCGTTCTTGCAAAAACTAACAGCACTTATTATTAATGCACAGTCCAAGAATATGAAATGAATATGAAGTGGTGATTATGTAACCATGTTATTTAATTTCATTAAGAAAAATGGATTCAACAAAATGAATAAGCAATTTAGTGCACGTGCTAATGTACTGTCCATCTTAGTTATGAACCACAAGGTCATTCATTTCACCTACCAAACACAATAAATTATGACCTTTCACGTTTGAGACGAGCTAACAATGTCAAACTCAAGATAGAATATATATATATATATATATATATATATATATAGGGGTGTGTAGACCTTGTGTGTAAAATATGCTTATTTGTCGCACAAAAAAATAGAACATTGATCATCTATTCTAAAATCACTGTTCTTTGGTTATTTACATGTATTGATTCAGTTTAAACAAAAGGTATACAGTAAAGTGAACAGTTGCACATATAGAGGGGCTTTAAACCTGTAGAGCTGCATTTTTTATTGTGTTGTGTGCAAAATATACAGTAGATTAATACATTTATGAAATTATCCACAACAAAACCTGAAGAAAAAAAAACTGTATGAGGTACTGCAGCGCCTCGAACTGTTTTTGAAACTAGACTTAAATGGAAATACATTTTATGGAAAAATCCCTCTCCTGGGAAACATTTTTTGATGTGCCCATCAGCATGCACAAGCTGGCATGGCCTATTGACAAATAAGTGGGGGACTGACTTTATGATCACACCAAATGCCTTTTTGAGCTCGACACTTAAATGAGCTGTATTTCATGCCAGTTCTGAAAGAGAAAATGTTGGCTTGTCTGCTGTAAACCATCCTGAGTATCAAATTCACTCACAATCCTTTCTTTTCATGTCTTAGTAAATTGATCTGACATCAGAGATTTGGACAGAATCTATTATTTTGGCAATGAGAGACAGTAATGAAGTGTTTGTTCAAACTGAACTTTATTAATATTTAGTATTTGTCTGGTAAACTATCTTGTGGATTAATAAGTGTACAAATGCTCTTATTTGAATTATGGTGACTGTTTTGAATAGGGTTTTTTGGTGTTCTTTCACATTTTCAACTCTTTAAATACCTTATTTCCTCGTTTTTTAAACAATCTTAATTAATCTTTAATAATTCCATACAGAAAATGCTGGAATAAAATCGTTTTCTCTCTATAATACAATAATACTTTGGCGTCACAACAAGCCATAGTCAGTGTGTTATTAGGCTTAGCTAAGCTGAATGCCTGTCTCTTGCTTTGGGTATTCATCATTGCACTCTGTAGGCATATCCTCAGCAGTTTCATTATATAACAAACACATTTTTGCTACAATATGTCATGTTATTTTATGAAACCATTTTGTCCACGCTAGTAGGGGATTAACAACTAATCCACACAGGAACTCTGATGATAAGTGAAGACATAAAAGCATTAACAGTAGTTTCTATTCAAAGCAAGAGTTCATCTATCCTATAATTCTTTAGTTCACAATTCATTACACACTGGTGACTGTATAGGCTGTGTGTTCTGTATATGTGTTTATGTCCTACCCTTTTAACTGCTGCGGTTTCTCACATTGACTGATGATGAAGGGGAAAAAAACACACACACAACTATGTGTTTCTTTGTACATAAATTAGTAAGAATACTGTATATGTAAATATGCTGGCACTTCATTGCCCGTGACATCAAGGCACAAAGAATTGTGAGCAGGATCCGAAATAACCCTTTTGAGTCTCTGGCCAAGGTGGCTGGTAGAAAAAAATCTACCCTCCACGCATTGTTGTTCCAGGTCAAAATAATCACTTTTGTGTCACATACAGTAGCCTATTGTATTAATGATGTGTCAGTATTTCATTGGGACAATAATGCCACAGCATAACTCATCACCACACCATAGTTACTGCATGTGTAGGCCTACCTACCTCTGTATTATAGCCTGCTATAGCTTACCTCGTACAACTCTGTTATCTCCAAACCTCAGTGCAGTGCTTCAGGTTTTCATTTTAAAAAGGTTGGCATAATCCTTTTAAATATTGCCACTGCTCTTATTTAGACTGGTTGTATAGCAACTAGGTACCATTCCAAGGCTATACCGTTTTGACCCTTGATTCTCTGTAATAGCACAAAAAAGGTCAAAACTTGCCCAAACCGTCAGGTATTTCTGTGTACGAGCACATGTGAGTTCCACTGGTGAATTTGCAATGTTTATAACTACATCTTTTTCATACAAAACCCATTTCACAAGTAGGATGTTGGTGTAATTAAGATATTTGCAAAAATATATATTTTGAAACGTTTTGGTAACATGTTTTGAAGTTGTGTTCATTAAGACTGACATAACACTGTCATAACTATGACACGACACCTGTCATAGACATTAATTCATGTTTATGACTCTTGTCATTGGCTGTAATTCGATAAATAACGTCATGTTCAATGTCAAGTTGACATTGTTTGGGACATTAACCAAGATGACATAACCTGTCATTGTCTTTGTCATGACAACTTGACAATAACCAAGATGATATAACCTGTCATTGTCTTTGTCATGACAACTTGACATTAACCAAGGCAAAACCTTGCCCGAGGGGCATAAATAAGTCTGTTAAAATGCAGGGCTTTAGTTCAGACATCTTAAAAATACCACCATCTCTCTCTCTGATTGCTGATATTTTCTGTTTTGTTACGGAATGATCAGATGTTTGGTTAAAATGGGCTTAGACAATAATCCTCTGAGAGCCAATCAGAGATTTGGAGTGGGTCTTTATGGAATATGTGTGTTTGTGTCAAACTCAACACAGATGACAGTGATGGAGACTCTCTAATTCAAACATTTACCCGTCAGTGTGGTGGATAGTTTCTGAGATGTACTCGCCAAACAGAAAATCTACCTGCTTAGCGGGTGTTCATTTTGGACCTGACTGTGAGACAGTATTGGTTGTGTTACATTTTATGCTTATTTGAAATTCTTGATACACTGTTACAATTCACATTTGTCCATTGCTTGTTTGAGGCTGATAATATACAGTTCATCCATGACAAGCTGTCAATATATTTGATTAAAACTGAACTGATTGAAGCTTGATTTAAATTGGAATATTACTTTTGAGAAGGTCTAATCGAAACATGTAAATGGAGACAAACGGGCGCACACACACACACACACACACACACACACACACACACACACACACACGCACACACACGGTGGGTGATCACATTCCCCATATGCTTTTTACATATGGGTTTATTAACAAAAAAGCAAACTATGTAACAAAAATACCCATACTGTAGCTTTTTGAAGCTCTCTTAATCTAGATTTTCATTCTTTCATTCTTTCAATTTTCAGGTTTGAAGGTTAGCATTAAAAACAGTTTCAAAGTGATTAATACATTAATATTATTATATGTATGGCGCAGCCAGGATAAGTTAGTAGTTAGGTGACTCCTAGCCAAAACATCCTGGCTTTATGACACAACTAGCTTTATTTCTCCTTGAGAAAGTTGCCTAGTCCCTACTGCACAGTACCAGCCTTTCGCTGAGCGAATTGACAGTTAAAGACTAGGCTACAATTTACAGTATGTACTCATGCAAAGAGGGGTTAGATAGCCTATTCATGCATAAGAAAAACACATTAATTCATTAATTTATTTAAGACATATTGTGTTAAATGGGGATACTAATGCTTTGATTGAAATCTACTGTTAACATCAAAATATTATAACAAAAGCATATTTAAGTTGTCAAACGAAGTCAAATATACCATCTTCATTAGCCTCATTAGTCATTCAACCCTGTGAGCTAAAGTATACTTGCCTTTTACAAAACAAAGTGAGAAAATTAGAGAAAATATGCCAATTTTTTGTATCTAGGAGACTCGTGGAATGCTCACACAAAATCCAAACATGCACAGCTAAATAATGAGAAACAAATTAATTCATTGAGATAAATTGTTCATTAGCAATTGCTTTTGTGGTTTGTCTGTGATTTGAAAAGTTCAGTGCAATTTGTGTTTAGAGAATTAATGGTTTCATCAGTCTAATGCTGCCAGGAGGTATCATTATCTGTCTTTTGTTAGGTAACTGACAGACATAGTCAATCACCAGTCCACTGCAATAATGTACTTCCCAATGAATTCACATGTTCTCTTTAACATAAATATACAGTACAGTATCTACTGTAATAAGCTAGGTTTAAAAATTAGATACAAAGAAACAAACTTTAAATCAGCTACTGCTGACTTATCTGTCTAATACTTTGACAATCACCAGCACCAGGAATGTATGGGGTTAGATTAGTGTCATAATTCGCAAATAAACGTCATGCAATTCACAAATGTATTTCATGATTCACAAATAAATGTCACACGATTTGCAAATATATTTCAGTATTCACAAATAAATGTCACGCGATTTACAAATGTTGACCTGACCACATTGTCGAAAGTGCATTTACAAAACGCTCTGCATTTGTAAATCCCCTCGCATTTGTTTGTGGATTTTTGACACTTTCCTAGCAGCTACTAGATCCACAAATGCATTTTTTCTTAACGGAATGCCCAGCAGCCTATCAGATGTATCGTACAGTGTCAGCCAATCACATGGACGTAAAATTGAGGGTACGATTGAATGTGATCATACTGCGCTAAACTTGCGCAGTACTTCATGTAGTGTTAACACATTTTCGCTTACCTGTGGAGTGCAAACCCCTGAGGCCATGTTAATGTTGAACCAGAAAAGTTAACGGTAGAAAGTGTAAACCCAAACAAATGTATTGTGTTCAATAGACACTGCGCAAGTTTAGCTGCAGCAGAAAGAACATCGGCCATTGGTGTGAAATATTTCTTATGTAAAAATCTGCGTGTAATTCATACAACGTCACATCCGGTGTGAGAAATTGCCATTTAAAACTTGTCTTGTTGGCTATTATATTGTGAAACTATATGTGGATACAATGCACATCCAGTTTGCCCCCTGCCTCTCAATTAACGTTGTGGCAGGTCACCCTGTCTTTAAAGACAGCAGGATAGATGACACACAACAATTGAAAGTGTGCAGTCTTCTGTAGCATCACAACACAGGCCCCCAATGTCACCTCCTCAACTTCCAAGTGTGTGTCAAGTGGAGAAGCCGACAGCTCGACAGTGTGGCTTTCATCTCCCACCCTATGTCTCTCCACAATCAACTGACAGCAAAAAAAAAAAAGGGGAACAGTTCAGGAACAGTTTTGAAATTGCGAGGCAAAGCGAGAGCCGAGTTAAGGCGGTGTCAGGCGCTCCGCTAGTTAAACATAGCCCAGCAGGCTTTCACATCCCCATTTAGACACTAGCATGTCACTTGGGAAGAGGTCGTGCTGGGACCCTAGGAAACGCAGACGTACTGTCAGCGCTGGTTAAGGTCAGCTTGTTAAAGAATGAAATAAATAAACATGAGAAGGAACGAAACAGAAGTATGACTGTACAAGGAGAGAGACACCTCCATCTCCTGTTCTAAAGGGGGAAGTCAGCCGAGCAGAGGGAATGTTGCGCTTGAGCTGTGAACCTGCGAGGCACAGCTGCGCTTTCCACAGCTAATGATTCCTTACAGGAAAGGGATCAGAGATGGAACACTTGTCAGAAGCACGGGCGTTGTGATGGGCTCACATGCTACAGAGGGACATGGCCTCAGCTCAAGACACTGCTGTGAACTGTCATAGAATGCATTATGGACGATTGGAGAAAATAGTGGAGACGTAACTGTAGAGTAAGACAGAAAGCGACAGATACAGTAAAGAGAGTTAAAGAGAAGACAAAGAAATTGATGCTTTGCATTTGTGTGAAAAGTCTGTCTTTCCCGCAATGCTGACGTTCAGGATGAAATATTCTATAATATTTTTGCTGTATTTTTTATTTTGTGCTATTTGGGATCATTGTCTAAACAATATATGGCCACTGCTTCTGTTGTTGTTGTTGTAGCATTTCCTGATTATTTGGAAGCCAAATGTATCTTGTGTTGGTCTACTGTAGTACATGTGACCTGAAATACAGTGGTACAGCAGTCTAAGTATTGAAAGATTGATTTGGTTCATTAAATACAGAAACTGTTTAATATTGAATGTCAGTGTATAGAGGTGAGAAAATTATACATTCAAGGGTTTCATCCAAGCTCAATATCACTCTAAGTTTAGCCTAAAGTTATCAGCTGTCAGTCACAGCTTGCAGATTGTTGTTTTGCTGGGAAGATGCACACATGCCAAGCACACACACCACAACTCCAGAACTATTACTTTCTTGCATCACAAGAGAGGAAAGTTTCCTTCCTGCACAGATATCATTCACAACCATTCGCTTCTGTATCACTGCTTGTTCTGTTAAAGAGGTATGAATTTACCTTTGACTGTAACTTCTTCACCTCAATATCAAGTCTTCATGCTGGCATTCACCATAAATGTGTATCGCGGTAGCTGCTGCGTAAAATGGGAACTAACATCCTGGATTTAATATTGAGGTATTGGTAAATTCAAACCCATTTAAAGGGGGATTCTGGAGGTTTTTACCTGGACTTCATTTTCCAAGCTCTCCCAACTTTGGTTCCAAATATCCATCCATCCATCCATCTTCATCCGCTTATCCGGAGTCGGGTCGCGGGGGCAGCAGCTTCAGCAAGGGAC
>JAODTR010072723.1:0-37812 GCA_025399935.1 Amblyopsis rosae | reverse complement strand
GGGTCCCTTGCTGAAGCTGCTGCCCCCGCGACCCGACTCCGGATAAGCAGGAGAAGATGGATGGATGGATGGAAGTCAATCTAACATGAAAGTGTTGACGTGCAGGCTAAAACGTGCGTTGTTGAGATATAGAAATGGAGATGTTGAGTCACATGCATGTGACATGGCTTTTGGCAGATGGCTATACACTGGAAAGTGTGTGTGTGTGACCCAGCAGGAGACGAGTTACATTGCTTCAGTCATGCATGCACCGCCGTGCATCAGACTAAATGTTGCAGTGCCCTTGAAAAGGCCTGCATCATAATCCAAGATGAGTGTTTATGGGCTATGGCTGGCACTGTGTGTGCGTGTGCGCGTGTGTGCGTGTGTGTGTGTGTGTGTGTGTGAGTTTGTGTTTTTTATCAAAAGTTTCGTTTTGTCAGTAATTATTTTGTGCATGTTTGTGTGTGTGTGTGTGTGCCTTCTAATCTCTGTGTCATCTAAATGCTTTCCCTCAACACCCCACTATCCCATCCTTTCTCTTTCTGTTTTATGTGCAGATTTCCTCCTCTTTAAATCTCTCTCTCTCTCTCTCTCTCTCTCTCTCTCTCCCCCTTCAGGTGGAAAGGACAAAGGGGAGGGATTGAGCGCAGTCACAAGGATCTGTAAAGAATACAAAGGGGCCAAAGGTAATTGGCACACGGGCACACTAACGCAATACATTACAGACGCACATGTGGACATGGATTCTACTGTGTTGTGCCAATGTTGGTAGAGAAAGGGCAGAGCTGCAGCAGTGTATGTCAGAGGCTTGTTTCTGCAGGCTTTACCACGCGCACGCACACACACACACACACAATGATGCATTATATCAATGGCGCTTATGCACAAACACACATATAATCTATAAACACACACACACACATATATTTACAGGTGTGTATCTGTCATAAACAGACCCACACACACCGGTATGTAAATTACATAAACATACACACACACACAGGTAACGTTCATAAACACACACACAGGTTTGTAACTTTCATAAACACATACAGTATACACACACACACACACACAGATATTTGCATTTCTGTAACTTTCATAAACACACATACATACACACACACACACACACACACACACACAGAGGTATGTAAGTTTAATAGACACAAATACATACACTCAAGCACACAACCATGTGGAGCCTCTAGCCTTTCTTGTCTTACCAAGAGTGCATAATAATTATGGTAGTAATGAGGCTGACAACATCTGCTAGCCATGTAAAGGGGCCCGAGACACAGGGAGGGTTGTGTGTGTGTGTGTGTGTGTGTGTGTGTGTGTGTGCGTGTGTGTGTAGGGGGGGGTTAGCTTAGTGAGATACTTGCACACCAGAGCACTCGTGAGTAATGGTGGCAGAGGTAAAGACAATGTAGTAGAGAGAGAGAGAGAGAGCGCTCAAGGTTATAGACAGTTGTAGTAAAAGCTCAGATTAGGGAAAGGGGTTACAGGATGCAGAGGCCATTAGAGGATGCTGTTGTGATAGAAGGATGCAGGGTGGAGAGAGCAGACAAGATATGGAAGTGATTGAAGACAGCAAGGTAGAGAGATGTATTATTCTGTTGACCAAAGGTTATGCTGTCCACTGAACCCCAATCTTTAGATTTTTCATCCAATAACGCCAAGGACACTTATGTAGACTAACTTGCCTGATTGTGTTCCAACTGCGTAGCATGCTACTTACAAAATGTGTTTTTATAACCCAAAATACAAAATGTTATTACACACAAAATATTGTACTTAACATATTGTAACGCAAATAACATGAACATACATGTAAATGAACACAAAACTATAGTGTTCGTTACCGTAACGACTGGGGTTGCACCAAGGGACGGCGCACCCAGGTTCCCGTTTGGACTCCTCCCAGCGCCCCACATCCGCACGTGCTGTCTGCAATCACTGTCGATAAATGTCGGCTGTGCGGATGTGGGGCTGTGTAGGGCGGGGACCCATTGTTCCATTGTGGGGTTTTGTTCGTCATTATGCTGCTTGCATTAGCTCCGTTAGCCTGTTAGCTCTATGTTTGTCACACGCTTTCCTTTGTTTGGCGTAGTAGTCCTTTGTGTTAGCCGTATTAAACGCAGAGCAGTGGCTCGCTGGTTCACCTGTCTCACCTGCCTCACCTGCCTGCATTGCCCTTAGCTCGCGTCGTGACTGTTACATTACATTAACGGTTAAAGGTGGGGTCAGCTATCCTGGAGAAAGATGGTTGATATTGGAACTCGATCAAAACAAAAACACCTCTCCCTTCAATGCCATAGGGTGCTCCCTCAGAAGCTCCGCCCTCTACATTGAGGCTTGTTGACTGGTGCAGACTGCACCACATTGTTTGTGTTACTAAGAGGCAGGGCTGTTTAGAAACACTGGCACATTTTTTCAGAACATACACGGTACTGGTAGCTAGTAGACCGTGGGTAGATATTATCTTACAATTGCCGTATCCATTAATTTAAGATCAGTTGTAATGTTTCAGTAGTTCACATTGAAGCGCACTGTAACTGTACATTGCCTAACCGCTTGGACTGGTGGCACATTCTGGGGATGCTTCAGTTGATCAGTCTAGGCCCAGCACCGTTATGTAGCAATGAAATGAGGTCAGCTGAGTGCCTGAATGTACTGAATGAGTAGGTTGCCCCATCAATTGATTTATTTTATTTACTGATGAACAGGCTTGTTCCGAGATGACGATGCCAGGATTGATTGGGGGCAAATTGTGAAAGAGTGTGGTTCAGGGAGTATCATTTTCCCACTTGAATTGGCTACCGCAGAGTCCTGACCTTAGCCCCATTTAAGGTCTTTGGTATGATATGGAAAGTACTTCACGGAGTGTTTGGACTCTTCTGTTGTCAATACAAAATATCAGACAAAACTCTGGAATGAAGGTTGTGATATTTCATGAGTTATGCAGGAGAATCATGGCACTCTCTAAGCTATATGCCGTCTAACACAATATAAGTGCAACCTTTTTGGCCAGGTAGTGTAGATCGGTGCCTATTAGGGTAGTTTCTGTGAAAAACTGTCGGGGTAGTAGACCCTAATACATTCCTGGGCCCGCCCGGTACATCAAACATTTAAAAAATAATACAACATAAAATAACTTGACGAGCTCTGCAGAATGTTACTTTATTTACTGCGGCGTAAAATAAATAACAGTTAAAGTGAACTGTTACATTTGATTATCAAAACGGTGCATAGGAATAGCCATAAATGTGCAAGTTAACAAAGTTAGCGTTGTTTTTTTGTTTGAAAATGTTTTAGCATGTTGGCTAGCAACGTATTGTGGCCCTCTAAGTTCTCTGACATGTTCAATGTGGCCCCAAAGTGAATATAATTGCCCACCCCTGCCCTAATAGATACATGTTATGCTTCATGGCTCGAATTACCTGCTAGTGATTTGCTGTAGTTATAGTGACCTACAGAATTGGCTCGGCTAACAAATTGTTTTGTACAATGGAGGGAAGCTTGCAAAACCAATACCAGGATACTATACAATCTCTTGAATGGCAGACCCTAGCACTTTACACTGGGGGAAGAAAAAGTGAACCGTAGAGATATTTTGTTTGCAGGGTGAAATGGAGTGCTGCTAATGAGGAGCGAGCCCTGGTTGGTCTCGTGGTGGAATCCGGGCCAGCTGGGCTCCTGCTTGTGGATAAGTGGCTGTCAGGTACAGCGACAGGGGCTATGTAGCTTTTGTCATTGAAGACGATTTCCCTAGACTCCGCCATGGTGGAATTGATTACTCCGTTTGTAATTGGCAGGCACTGATGCATAGGGGGACAAGGGTTAGGAAAGTGGGGTCAGGCGTTGCCCTCAGCTAGAGGCTTGTGTGCGCGCACGCGCCTGAGTGAATGAGAAGGTAATGGATTCTTATTAATATGTGAGGCGGGCGCTGTCAACATCTCTGTCCAAATGTCCTTTGGCATCTTTCCTAGTGTTTGTTTGCGCCAGCTTGTGTGTTGTGGGAGAAAACAATAGAAGGAAGCAATATTTTAAACACAAGACTGCATTGTGAAAGGACGAAGCATTGAAACCAGGCTATTATTGCACTTTGATAATTTGTTTAGGGACACAATATAGATTCCTTTAGAAATAATATTACTTCCTTAAGTAATACCAAAATACACATGCATACATATTATGATGCAATTTAGGTAATTTCTATGAATACATTCCTCAAAAAGATGAATACACTACAAATATCAAGTATGCCATCATGGTTAATGTATTTTAAATTGTAAACTGATGATTTAAGCTTTTAAAATATTTGTGTACCTGTGTGCCTTTTTCCCTCAACACACACACATGCACGCACACACACACGCACACACACACGCACACACACAGAACCACTGCAGGGAAGGTAATGGACTCTTTCAAAGAACCATGAAATTATTCTAATGACTGCATCTGGGCTTAGTCAATGAGGCTTGTGGCATTTTCTTGTGTGTTGCAAACACACAACGGCACAAGCACCTATACAGATATGGAGTATTTCTGTACACTCTCTCTGTCCACTAACTTTAGCCACGGTGCACTTGAAAGAAACAACTGTGCCTCAAACCATAAGCCGAGATTAACAGTAATGTGTGTGTGGGTGTGTGTGCATATGCATCTTTCTACTTATTTTCTTGTGTGAGTAGGTGCATTTTGTGTGTGTGTTTGTGCGTGCATAGCCTGTTTAACACGTGCAAATACTCATCCTCTCACTCGTACAAGCACTCACATTTTATTTCTAAGCTCTGCGCGTCCTCTAAAAGTACGTTATTTTGTCAACATACAATTTCCTAGAGCTCTTTGCCTCCAATTATAATTATTTCTAGAATCTGCTTTGTTTTTTTACTTTGTTTGTTTGGTAATGACAATAATTTGCTTTGCCATTTAGCCTCTTGGGCATGACTTGTTTTACTGTAGGCTATGACATTGTTGGTGTCTGTGTAGCACGTGCATTGTGTACTAAAATGAACCTTGCATTTCGCAGGTCAGTATTTGTATTCTAGCTAACACACAGAAGTAATGCGATCATATGAGAGCCATGGGGCAGATTAGAGAGGGGTGCCCATCATTCAACACTCAGATGGTCGAGGGGAATGCACTCTCAAGGTTTCACACTTCCACATCTGCACTCTTGTAATGCAGATTTCCACCACGGTATCTTTTTAAAAGCAGTAATGCACATTTGCGTGTCCATTTAATGTCCGCTTGGATACTGTATAACACGCATGTTAAAGTGTGTCTTTTTATTCAGCTTTAATTTAAACCTTCCGAGTGTGCACGCTTTGAGTGACTCACAACGGCAGGGCACTGCATTGTCGCTGTGCAGACAGCCTCAGTATATTAACCACATTTGATCCATAGCCACCTTGACATAAGAGTGCATCATTCCATCAGCAGTACAAGTGCAGGTTGAACAGCACACCTCCTTCCAAGCATCAGCAGAATAAAATACTCCCAGGTAGATCACACTGGCACTGTGCCCAACACCTTATAAACGTTGATGCTACTGTTTTGTTCTCACTCTATTAAGTGAAACCAATTATACCAGCTTCTCTGGGTGCTACAGTATAAGAGGTCTTTATTAGATTCATGCTACGCTATGGTTTTCAAAGGTTTTAATTAGTATGAATAAATTATCAGTAGGAGTTGTAGGTGTCTTCAGTTAACGACTAATCAAATCAGCACCTCTTATTCCATTTAAAGCAGCACACTTCTGACAAGGCGAACTATAAGTCATTTGGTAATAAACGATGAAAGTGTAGCTATAGCACAATATTTTGTTTTATTTGGCACATAACTAGCACTGTGCCACTACTGCGACCCCATGTCAATTTTAGCATAAACACATTTAAAGCGAGCTGGGAATGAACAGAATTGTCACATCATCTAGTACCACCATCATCCGGAAACTAGAACTTCTTGTCTGCTGAAGGCAAATGTATTTATGCTTCCTTAACAACAATAAATGCATCCATTTCTAACAATATTACTGTCACTGTCAAAACACATACACAATACATCCACTTGACGACAGCTCAGTCGTAGTGTACTAAAATGTAGGCCTATTTATTTTTGTAAACTCAACTAAAGGGAATAATCTATTTAGCAAATTCAGTTTCAAATCAAGCAAATAGTTGGCTGCAAATAATACACCAAATCATAAGGCTATTTGTAATATGAAATAGTTCACTCATTGCTCATGTCTGTGTGCCATAGCTGTCATGTGAGATTGCCAACTTTTTTTACTACAAAGTTAAAGGCCTGTAAATAGAAATTTGACCCTGATTTGATTTAACATTTTCCAGTCAGTTATTAAGCAATATTAAAATGTTGTATTATTAAATTGTGATGGTCTGATACTAAGAAACATGTAATGTCCATAATCCCTTCAAATGAATGGACGCAGGGACTGAATGGGTTAAAGTATCGTAAATTGCGCAACCACAAAGACAGGAGCTATTCTTGAGATGATAATCTCTGGGGATGAATGGTTACAAACAATTCGCTATGTGAAAACTCTACAAGTCCACACAGATTCAGCTGCTGTTTGTTGAAAATAATTGAAAAGTAACCTATTCTTTTTGCTAGCAAGCTGGAAGCTTTTCCAGTGGCCTGCGTCTTAATTTCTGACAATCATGTATATCTAAATTCAAAGACTTCCATTTTGATTAAAGAATTTATATTACAAGATCATGCACTCCCCCCATGGAGGTGATCCTTTAGTTCATGCGACGATCAAACGAGGAAGTCGGTTATCTTCCTCAAGTTGGCTATGATATACAGTGGATATAAAGTCTACATACCCCTGTAAAAATGCCAGGTTTTTGTGATGTAAAAGAATGACACAAAGATAAATCATGTCAGAACTTTTTCTACCTTCAATGTGACCTATAATGTGAACAATTCAATTGAAAAACAAACTGAAATCTTTGAGGGGCAAAAATGAAAAATCAGTTAGACAGCTAGATATATTCCAAAGCGTGGATGTTCAGAAGGGCCTTTTCTAATTTGTCTTTTTTTTATTTGTCTTTTTTTCTAACAAATAATACTTCTGAAATATCAGAGAGAAGCAGACAGAACTACAAAATGCTTTTGATAGTTACAGTAGGCCTATCTTATAATTACACCAGTCTCAATGCACGATCTTGACAATTCACACGAATGACAAACATGTAGGCTAGACTACAGGAACAGCAATATCCTTACATAACAGGGTAAGTCAGCCTACATTGTTTTATTTTAAGATAATGTTTAGTTATGACTTCCTATAGTTTTCATTACCTTGGCTTGCTTTAGACATTTGTTTAGCGCGCCAGGATTTGTCTCACACATATATAATGGCATGTGTTGTTGACCAGTGATCATGTTGCATTGTTGACCAGTGTAGAGCCTAGTCTATGTCAAAACTATGTGTAACGACCTCAAGACAGTTGCGCTGTAGCCATAAATTACATAAATCTTACTCTTAAATGCTTCAATACATGCGATACTGCTATCTATAATAGCTTTCTGGTGGCGGCCTTGTAATGTGTTTCTCTTTTGCGCGGGAGAGCAGGGTTCAAGTCCCGGCTGGGACAGATTTCACTCTGGTGTCATATTTGGTTTTAATAACTAAAAGCATAGTTGTACAGGCTTAAAAATTGAGACATTTTCCTCACACTTTCGTCCCCCCCACCTAAGAAAAATCCCCTGTGCCACTGGGTCCATTTAATTAGTATCCGTAACCTTTCAGAAAACGTGCAGAAATACGGGTGACAGAAAGCCTCCGTATCCGTTTACATATCTATTGCTGAGCCCGAGTATGAGCCTTAATTATCCTGTGCTAGCAAGGTCATAGCCGTTAGCTAGGGCAGATCAGAAGCGCAAGGCACTCGTGCCTTAATTGATGCCTGGCAGTAGCAGCTGTGGCTCTGTCTGTGCCATGCCAAGGCCTGATCGATGGCATTACCCTCCCACAGGGCATTCTAAAAATGAATGCCTGGCAGCTGAGGGATATAGTCAGAGGACAGGACAGACAGCACACACACACACACTGAGGCTGAGTAGCGTGGCTAAGAGATAAGGCTTGCTATCGGACAGTCATCTGGAACAGCTGCACTCATCTGTCGCAGGCTGCCCTGCAGCTGACTACCTGCTCTTCTCCCCTAGGCCTCTCAGCTCCTACACTTCCCTGGTTTAACGCATGTCTCTTTATCCCACCCAACCTTATGCTGCCCCCTACCCAGTATTGCCATGGGAACATGCTAACAGGTGGGATAAGCCCTGAAGTGGCTTGTAATGCGTCAGTACCTCCAGGAAGGAATATAGGATTAAAGAGCAACTAGTGGTTCAATAATTTTTTTATCATATATATCGTATAATATTTCATTTACTCATTTACAGTAAACATGTTCCATTTGGTATTCACCTCTTTTTAGATTAAACAAAATATAACAACCCTTGAATATGAATATACTAGTGTACTCCACGAGCCTGGTGGTGAAGCTGTGTTAGTGCGCCACTGTCCATAGCGTCAGTGACACGTCACAACACATCACGGTTTACTGTATGAGAAGGAAGCCAGCAGGTGATCCCATGCAAGCACAGCAGCAGCATTTACAGTAAGCATGCATTCACTCTCAAGACACTCACACACGCTGTCTAGTTGTCAGCTTCCACAAAAGGTACAGCTCTAGTGTGCCCACCCTCCTTGCCTTGTCTAACATCTACAGCCACGTTGCAACATCATGGCTCTGCCTTGTACATCAGCCAGCTTTACTCGCCGTGGCAAATGTGACATGGTACACGTCGACATGTGCTTCCTAAGTAACCGTGAACGTCAATAACTTAACAACCTGCTTACTTTCACCCTGCTTCCATTTCCTGTCTCCCGATACATTAGTCTGATACAGTGGCGTGTTCAGCTTTGATGGTGCTCTGGAGAAGGCATTAGGTGTAATATTCCGTGTGTGAGAGAGAGGGGTGCAGTTCGGGGCCAGTATTGTGCTTTTAAGAGCCAGAAGAGCCCAATGTAAGAGGTGATTAATACATGCTTTGATGTGCTAACACAAAAATGGCTATCAGAAATAATCCCTTTACAATGGCTCTAACTATGACGGTGTGTGTGTGTGTCCATTCCAGTGGAGTTTGAGAAGCTGGACCTATCCTCACTGCAGTCAGTAAGCCAGTTTGTCCGGCGCTTCAAGAAGCGAGGCTTGCCCTTGCACATTCTGATCAATAATGGTGAGGGACATCATGTTTATGTACCCTGTTTAAAGCATGAGCATGTCTAATAAATGCATAGTAACTAAAGGATTTGTCTTGCGTTTAATATGTTGTTATGTGTATGTTTGGGATATATCCACACGTATTCATATTTCATTATATAATTTTGTGTATCCATAAATTGTGTGTAACCTGTGAGATTTCATGCCGTACATGCGTTTGTTTTGCTAGCGGGTGTCATGCTGGTTCCTGAGGGTCGTACAGAAGATGGATTTGAGCACCACCTGGGTGTGAACTACCTAGGCCACTTCCTGTTGACCTGGCTGCTCCTTAACACACTGAAGGATTCTGGGAAATGCGGTTCATTCTCCCGTGTGGTCAGCGTCTCTTCCTCTGCCCACCAGGTCGGTGAGATCAGACTAGATGACCTAAACCGAAGGTAACAACACAGATACACAGATGATGATTTAAAATAATAACAATAATAATCTTTATTAAGTTAAAGCATCATTTGCTTATTAAGTGATTGGCTATGTGTACTTGCACCTGTCTGGGTGTAAATCAACCTGCAGTGTATTTGAAATGCCACCGCACAGTGTTGTGGAAACATTATTGCACCCTTCTTGGCTTCCACTATTGTATGTTTTTAATACTGGATGTTTTAAGATCTTAGCAAACATGCTCTAAAATGAAATCAAGGATACTGGAGAAACAAAAAGTTGTATTATTATTATTTATTTAACTTAATAAATGAACAAAGCATTTGCTTCAATAACTGCAACTGTAAAGGTATTTTAGGACACTCTGTAGAATAGTGACATTTGAGTTATTAGGTGTTTTGCTCATTTCAGGTCCTGCCACAGCATCGCTACTTGATTTCCCAATAAACTGTCTTAATTTGGTTCCTTTTCATCAATTTGTGTAGTTTGTTCTCTATTCCTACTGTAGAATAAAAAATATTTCTGTACTATTTAGTACAATTGTATGACAGGCACTCTGCATGTGTACAAATCTCTGAAACCCCCCCATCTGTATACCCCATCCCATATCTCTGCCTCGTCATCCTCAGCCAGTATTACTCAGCCCATGCGGCCTACTGTCAGAGTAAGCTGGCGGTGCTGCTGTTTTCCTCCCACCTGCAACGGGAGCTGGAGCACGGAGGGTTCCCGGTGAGCTCCTGTGCCGTGGACCCGGGCATGGTGAACACCTGTCTGTACCGTCACCTGTGGCCACCGCTCCGCCTCGCACAGAGTGTGGTGGCACAACTGCTGTTCAGGGTACGCCTCTGCTCCACTGCTACTGTTTTCATCCATTTGTTTGCAAATGTTTGTCACAGTTTACGCATTTACGATGCAACAAAACAATACACGTTTGTTAAAAGCAGAATAGTAAGAACGGGGAAAATATCAATGCATAAATATATATAATAAGCATGATTCTAATTCTTAAATAGCTTCTAATAACATACAATGTTTCCATAACAGGATCATGATATAGTACTACTGTAGATTTCAAGCTAGAGGCGTTTTCACAGAAATTAATTACTTGGAAAGTGAGCTTTAACAAGTGAGAATGGCTCACAGGGACAGACAGTCCAGTCTATTGCCAGGATTCTACTTTATCTCAGGGCCTCACCCCTAATATATCGCTGTAAGGCGAGAAGTGCCGAGAAGTGTTGCTAATGACACATACTGTAAGGGCACTGTAAGCCCTGCTATTGTATACAACTACAGTACAGGACCTCGCCTCATATAAAACCCTCCTCACCATGTCAGTGAAACTCTATTTCTGTATATTTCAATAGATAAAATAAAGAAAACATGCTCTCCTGCATATGCTAATATCTGCGTACGTTCTGACTTACAACGCACACACCCACACTGCGGCAGACATTGCTCAACAAGCCATTGTTGCACATACGCACGCACGCACTCACGCACACACATTATATGGTCAATTTATTGTAGATGCGGTCTTGTTACAAAGGGAAGTGCTATAAAATTAAGGGAAGCAAGCACAGTGGGAATATTTTTGAATATTTTGTTGCATCTTAAATCAGTTTGCCTTAGGCTGTTATTAATGTTTCTAGGAGGTTCCGGTAGCAGACAGAATGTGCGTGAGCGTGTGTACTTGTGCCCGCTCAAGGTTTAAGTATAATCCTTGCAGGCATTTGCCTCCAAGAGCAGCATTTTGGACGTCCCCAAAAACCGAAAGGCATTAATCAGCAAGTGGCCATTAACATGCACGCACGCAAACACACACCCACACAAACGCACACACTCAAGGAGGAAGGACATACACTCGAAGGACATACACTTAAGTGCATCCTTTAAACAGTGTTAAGGGCAGGCTGCTGTATAAATGTGTGTGTGTGTGTGTGTGTGTGTGTGTGTGTGTGTGTGTGTGTGTGTGTGTGTGTGCGTGCGTGAGAGAGAGTATATTTCATAATGTTATGGAGCCTATAGTCATGACGTTCACAGCCATGCTTCACACAGCCTTCATATTGATAATGACATTAGGAGCTGAAAGTGTGAAAGGCAGCCAAGCATGTGACCTCCACCCATTCACACACAGAGTAGGTGTCCGATAGTATGGTGTGTGTGTGTGTGCTGCGAGAAGGGGGGGGTCAGGATAGTCTTGTACTCACTGTAAGTCTCTTTAGATAAATGTGTCTGCTGAATTACTTTTATTGTCATTGTAGGTCATTAAGCACACAAGCATAGGCACGGTCACAGACAATGTTGCAGAAGATCACAATTAATGGAACATTTTTTAATAGAAATGCAAAAAGTTTATTGGACCCATTTTTCTAAGGGCCATGGCACACTTTTATTCACTGCGGGGAATTGACATTTCTCCTCTAAGTGCTTTTCCCTGATGCTTTTGTTGGAAAATGTATTTTATATTATTTAAAGCATGGGTTCTCAAACTTTTTGGGACCAGGGACCCCTTACAGGGAAGAACATTTTCCAAGGACCCCCTCATAATCGTATCAATTAAAGGCATTAGCAAGAAAGTGAATCTTGCTAACTTGAAGCTCAAAGTATTGCTCCGTGGTCCTCCGCGGTGCCGCAACACACATCGAAATGCATTGTGAAGCAAAGCGTAGTGCTATGCTATTCAACACTTTGTTTATGTTACTAATTACGGAGCCAGGGCTGTGTAGAAGTATCGCATTATTACGGATTACGATGGCGTGATGTGAAACAATTAAATTAGAGGTTTTATTGTCCAAAAGGTAAAGTGAGTAATGGACACAATATGTTTGCTCTATTGGCGCAAATAGTTGCCATATATATATATATATATATATATATGGCAACTATTTGCATATATATATATATATATATGCACTTTTTAAAAAAAAATAAACCCAGGCCAGGGTTCCATACTAACTGTTTTCACTTTTTCACCTTACTGAATCTTATCTTAGGAGCACCAGCACAAAAATTAGGCGCACCACTAATCGACGCAACGCAGATCATTCTTATTTTTCATTATTTCCTCCAGGTCAGATATTTTCAGCAGTGGAGGGGGAGGGGAAGGTTGTTGCAAGGTTGTTGCTCGTGTAGCCTGGCTCAGCCGGACAATTGTTCTCAGATTAATTTTCTAAAATTAGAATCTATAGTCTGGAAACCCTGTGCGCACTGGCGTTTTCACAGCCACCTTGCTGACGGACCAATCACAGTGGGTTAGTGAAGCATGTTTGAAATGGTGGTAGAGCTAGATGAGGCGATCAAAGCATTTGTAGCAACGTCCAATAGTAACCATAGGTCAGAGGTCTACACCCAGTAGAAGGAAATAACTGTTAACACTTCCCAATGCGTTCTAAGTTCCTAGGTAGGAATAGGTAAACATGAAATAAAATGACACAACTTTAAATGTTATAGTAGCATACTACTACTTGCAGAGGGCACTGTATGACCTTCTATAGATTCAGTAGAAATGTTTGCAGCTTGGCTGAGAGCCTTTATTATTTTATTTTGGAAAAGCACATAAATAAACTCACCCAATTCTGACCCGTTGATGCCCACATGCTGTTGTGATGTCTGCGAGGCTGAAAGCCGGAGTTAAGTGGTTCAAAGTAGAACTGAACAGGGAGGGGAACACGGTGCACCATCCCTATGGCAATACTGACGTTACAGTATCGCAGTAAGCGGACAGCTCCGCAGATTTGAGACTACATGAAGCAACGGCGGTAATAATAATAATAATAATAATAATAATAATAATAACGCGACAATGTTTGCAAGTTGCACTGGTGCGCCAATATTTAATATTCCAAAAATGGTTGCAAAATGCAACTAATTTGTCGCAGTCTGGAGCCCTGCCCCAGGGGTCCGCGGACCCCACTTTGAGAGCCACTGATTTAAAGGCCCCATAGTAATTTTAGATAGGCTTTTTACCCTTAGAGCTGAACGTTCTGTTTTGGTTGATTTTGCATTTTCTTTTATCATGCCCTGATTTCATTGGCTATACAGTATGAATGGGATGCTAGGCTGCTCAAGTATGGAAGAAATCAGATAACTCCGTGACTTTGGAAAGATGTTGCAGATACTGCAAAAAAACAACAACTGTGAAACAAATCAACAGTGAAAACACCTTCAACTGTGAAATTTCCTCTAATACTTTTCCCTTTGATCTTTACCTTTAACCCCGCGAGTGGTGTAGGTGCACGTGTAATTAAGAACACAAGACAAAATAAGAGTTTACTTGCAAAAATAATAAATCGATTATATTGTTTTTGTGATTGTGATCGTTTGAATAATTGCACAGCCTTAACTGCCACAGATAATAGGTTGCAATCCAAAAATGATGTCATACCTTGGGGCAAATCTAACCGGGCTTTTGAGACATCACAACTGCCAACACAACTGGAAACAAACATATACGATAGGGGACCGTATAAATGTAAATACAGTAAGTTGCCCTTAGCAGTGCTGAAGCCACAGCCAAACACATACTGGACACAGCACACCTACTTCAGCCTCTGTGCAGCTCAAGGGCACTCTTTAGCTACTCTAAGATCTTGTTTACCTCCGTTGACTAACACACACGCACGGCCCCCCTCGCTGCTCTCGGAACTCTGCTCCAGGTCTCGCAGCTTACACAGAGTTCATTGCAAATACACACTTACCCCGGCTTTCGCACAAACACACACACACACACTTGCACCAAGGCTTGTTTATTGACTCTGACATACAGCGACATGAGTGGTCCTCTGGGGCTCTCACACACACACACACACACACACACACACACACACACACACACACACAAACAAATCCTCAGGCCTGTGGTTCACAGGCTGCATGCTTATTGTTTAATTTATGGACACATTGTTTTATGTATGTGGTGATGTAGTGTAACTCATGTTGTTTGTTAAGTTAATATTTAGTGTGCGCGTGTGTGTGCGTGTGGTCGGCATCCCCAGACTCCTGCGGAGGGTGCAGCCACCGTACTGTATGTAGCCCTGTCTCCTGCTCTAGAAGGAAAAGACGCTGGTGGATATTGGATCAACGGGCGCAGGGAGATGACATCATCGTCGACTCTTGACCCCCATTTGCAGCTAAGCCTGTGGAAAGCCAGCCACAGACTGTTGGGACAAGCCTGTGAACTGAGAGAAGACTAACAGACTATCATCTGTTCATCTGTCCATCTTTTATTTATTTACTTATTTTTTCATGCAACTTGTTTCAGCTGTTTGTGTTGACAATCTGACATCTACCGCTGAACTGTGATTGGTTATTCAGTAAATCCCTCCCATTGTTCCATACAGGATTGGGAGTGGACTTTTTCTTTCTCCCACTGTGAACACACATCTGCGTGCGCACACACACACACTCACGCACACACACAGTATACACACACCTAGATAAGTCCGATTTTCTGACCATAATGGAGTCGATTGTGGGAATTCATCTCCTCTTATCAAGGACTGTTAACTGGCCAATATACTCCCCGCTATACTACCAGTTATAACTAGTACAATTTCCACCTGAATCTGGTTAATGTAGAAATATGCCAAAATGATCCACTGCCCTTTCTAGCCACCTATTCAAACAAGGCATTATAGGAGTTTTATCATGTAAAATGAACCTCTAATTCCTTTATGGCTTTGTCCTTAGGAACTTAGTCAAGTCAGGTTTTCTCTCAATTGCCAACTCTTCTTGTTTCCATAGCGATCATTCTGTTTAGTTTTTTTTTTTTAAACGAGCAATGCCCTACCTGCTTTCTGTGCTCAGTGTTATCTGCATTGTTTTCTCTGCCTGTGATGTGTGTGTGTGTGTGTGTGTGTGCATGCGCGTGCATGCTTCTCTGTGTGTAAATGCTTAAGGAATAAATCATGGTTATGGATTAAATTCATGTTCATGAATAGCACAATGACCAATGCTGGGTTTTTTGGTTGATCAAGGCAAGAGGGGAAAAATACTGTAGAACCCTTATATATATTTGACATTTAGGCATGGACCTGCTTCCTATGGCTGCTTCCTCATTTGACCCCCCCCCCCCCCCCCCCCCATCCATTGCATTGTGGCATTGTGATTTCCCAGTAGTGAGAATTCAGCTTCATCTGCAGAATTAACTCAAACACACACACACAGACACAGGTTCTTTAGAAACAGTACATCCCGGCATAGGCTTATATCAGCACATCATGCACCCACATTGTGAATTGCACCACCATGTCACCTCCACTGCAATATACCATTTTTACTGTGAAGAATACAAGAATATTGGAGAAAGTCTTGAAACAAGACTTGAATTAGAGTTATTTCACTATCAATAAGTCATTGCTCTGTATGTAGCATTCATTTGAATGCTAGCATTGAGCATATTAATATGACCTACTGTATCTGCAGCAATAGTGTCACGTGGTCGCTTATTCAACCAGCAGAGCTGTTGGGTGTCAGCAAAATCTTGGGTTGCTTAGACTGCTGATGAAGAGGTCAAATCATTTTCCACGTGGCCCAAAATCTCTGTCTAGTGTTGATGATGTCCCAGAATGTACATATGCTGCTAATCTACTGTACTTGGAAATGCGTGCTTCTTTTAAACTGTCTGCTGTTTCTGTGTGACTGTTCAGACATAACAAAGGACAGGCTGTTAATACCTCTTTTCGTTACCATCTGTTTTCCCATAAACATAAAAGTGAAGTAGCCCCATTGGCTTAACTTGTTGCGAAAACGGCCTGATCCTACTCATGACCTTAAAAGCTATGATCCTCGATGTGTGTCCAGATTGCCTCTAAAGATTGAAACCAACACGTTCCCCTCTTACACCTCTGTGCTGAGTGCCTCACACACTTCTCTGCCACTTTTCTGTTCCTCCCCCTACACACACTCACCAATTTTTGCTCACCAAAATATGTTAGAAATGTGCGGTTAAACACAAAAGACAAGCAAGCCTTTTACCACAGTACCTAAAGTGAGGAAGAGAAAACAGTGTTAACAGAAGGCAATAGTCTTATTCCTTCCCAGGTGTTAAGTGAGGAAGAGAGAACAGTCTTATCAGAAGGCACTAGTCTTATTCCTTCCCAGGTGTTAAGTGAGGAAGAGAGAAAAGTCTTATCAGAAGGCACTACTCTTATTCCTTCCCAGGTGTTAAGTGAGGAAGAGAGAACAGTCTTATCAAAAGGCACTAGTCTTATTCCTTCCCAGGTGTTAAGTGAGGAAGAGAGAAAAGTCATATCAGAAGGCACTAGTCTTATTCCTTCCCAGGTGTTTGTGGAGGTTGCTGCACATTGAGACTGTTCACATGTGTAGTGTATGTAACCAAACTAAAAAGTACTGTGTATGGAACATAACTGAACAAGAGAAAACAAGTAATTGATGTCTACATGTGGAATACTTAAACTTTTTTCCATAGCTGTGAAAAAGAACAGTGTACACTGTAAAATGCTCTAGTTATTACTAACCAGCCTGGGATGGCATTTATATTAAATGTTTGATTCCCGAGTACTATAAATCTTAAATATCTATATTTACAGTCAAGAAACAGAAAGATAAAATTATAAAATATAAACATGAACAGTGGATGAATATAAAGGGGTGACCAGAGGAACTGGATCTTTATTATCCTGATGAGAGACCGTTGAAAACCTTGCCTGAACATGCAACTGTCTTCCTCTACATTGAAGGTTTTATTTTATTAATTTATTAACTTTAAGAATTATATTTGAGTCCCACAGAATGGGAAACACAATGTGTGAAATTAGTTTATTTTTTGATTATGGACTTTTTGTTTATTTGCCTTTTAAATATTACTGCTTTTGCTGTGCCTAAGAAAGCATCCCTACTTTGTGTGTAATTATAAATTTTAATGTAGAAATGGACTAGTAGAAAACTGTGATATTGTCTTGTCTTTGTGCAATGCTGTCTGTTATTTCTCTAGTGTTGGGTTGGAGTGAATGTATTATGTATGTGTGTGTGCGCGTATGTGTCTTTAACAAAAGGACAGCCATCGTGTCAATATTTATGTCAATGGTTGTGACAGTTAAGCTGCAGTGTCCACCTTTTTCTATTATCCAAAGCCTCTAAATAAACATATCATTGTGTCACACATCCTTCCCTTTACTTGTGTGTGTGTGCGTGTCTGTGTTTGTGTGTTTGTATGTTTGTGAGTGTGTCAGAATGTCATATGACACTTACCCTGAAAGCCCCCATGCCTCAAGCACACTGAACTTTTGAGACATGCTTATGCTCAGATATATCTGCTAAAAACCACACACTCGCTCCTGCTCTTGTACATCCCTGCACTATGGATACATTTGGTTGAAGGGGTTTCATCAGTGTTTGCAGCCAGTACACGCATATAGTTATTTTATAGAGCAATAGTTTATGGGCAAGAGCTCCCATTCAGGCCTCATAATAGCTCAGGACAGTGCAAAATCATCACCTCACAAGATGTTGACTTCAAGCTAGGTAATGAAAGCTTTTGAAGGGCCCTCATGTATGAGAAATTCCGGATAGCCACCCTCTCTAGAGGGACACTCATAAAACTATTGGGACAATTAATTACCCTTTAGCCTTTTTAATTCAGTAGCATTTCCTGTGTGTAATCACAAACAATGCGTCCTAATTAAAAAATCATTACACCATCTAAATTCCCTTCCGCTCGAATGACGAGATTCTCCAAACGGCACTCGCTATCGCTCTCAGGAATGTCTGCTGCCATTGATGTTCGGAAATTGGATTAACATTTTCTTTTTTAGGTTGACAAAATCTGTGTGGTACGATAAAAAAAAAAAAAAAACTTGTCTCCTCTCCCAGTGTTCTCACCCTGCCTTTAACGTGAATTGGGAACATGATTCAACACATGTAAAAATCCATGCAATGTTCAAAAGATTCAGTAAAGATTGTGTGTTTCAATATACTTTTGATATAATTTAAATGTATTTAGTCAATGGACTATTAATGTTAAATTCAAAGTGTAGATATTTAGTGGAGCATGTAATAAAACTTTTATTAAAATATTTCGACTTTAAGTAGGTTGACCGCACAATATTACAAAGTTCTATCTTAAATAAGGCCATACTAGATGTGAGATATGATGATTATATTCTGGTTTCAGCAGCACAGGAGCATTTGGAGATTTATCCTTTTGTCATGTTCTCTTAAGGGACTAACTGTTATTTCATGTAAATGTGGTTATACAGTCCAGCAAAGATGCTAATAGGTTGGTGATACAATAAAAATGGAACAAAAACAAGTCACGCAAATGGACCGATCCACTCCCTTTAAACAAGACAAGAGCCGTTAATAATACAAGAGTAATGCTATTGTCTCCCTTTAATCCTCTCCTCAGACAATTAATCAGCCAACCAATGGGATTTGGAAGGGCTAACCAGGCATGTGATTTCTAGCAGAAATCAAACGGAAAGAGAGCAAGCTGAGAAAGATGCTCCAGGTAAACACACATCAACATTTGTGTGAGTGGCAGGCAAGGTGGGTAATAGGTTACATCATGTAAGTGGGAATAATTGGCTGGCTTCGTCACAGAGGGAGGTTTAATTCATGTTCTTAGCCATGCATAATGTATCATTCTTTAAAATATGACAATTTAATTCTACTGGGTCCAACTTCTGATATGTGTCTTTTTTGCTGTAATGCACCTAAACATCATCTTTTGTCTGGATTGCACAGCAATAGATGCCCATTGTAACACAAAATCCCAGAGATTCGGCAAACCAGCCAGGTAGATAACGAGAACAATCCCACGCGAAGAACAGATGTAATCTCACATTAGCAATTCATTAAATCGTTAATATAAAATATAAGATGCAAGTGACTTAGGTCCCACCAATTGAGCCACAAAGGTTTTTACTACCCCATTCAACCCTCCATCTTTCTCCTCAATGAGGCAGCGTTAGTGCTGGAGCATAAGGAATCATCCAGTCACATTAAAGAGTTGCTCAGTTTCTCATAGTGATTCACCTAATGAATCACAGTAACTGCTGCTCTGACCAAGGCTGGGCCCTGTGTGACCCTCACCCTGACAGCATGTATGCCTCAAGAAGAATAGTGCAGTGTAGCTGAACATTATGGTCCCTCTGCATCTATCAATGCTCAGCTTGATAAGTACAAGTTCATGTTTCAAGGAAAGTTTGTATATTTTTACCATTATATAAGATCAATATCTAAGCACAATCAGTGTTTTATCTCCCTCAGGAATTACTTTCAACAGAACAAAATGAGCGCAACCTGTGAGGAACACAATTGGACAAGGCACGCATAATTAAATGCAGTATTTATTGACCCCGTTGGGGAAATTAATCTCCTCCATTGTGTGGTGCTGGGACCATCTTTGTTATTAGCTTTGCTCCAAGTGGCCAAAGCAATAATACAATAACTTCTAATTAACAAATATATAAAAAGTAAACCAGAGTCCAATTATTTTATTTAAATTATGTCATATTTTGTAATGCAATTGAGATATTAGAACAAAATATTATTATAGACTATTGTGATTGAATAGTGATAATTACATGTGGTTGTAGAGATAAATATCATTAAGATCAGTAGAAGCTGAGACAGAAAAATGTAGGAAAATGAGGTCCAAGTTGCAAAAAGAGAATCTTCGCACAAGGTCCACATGTCAAACAGATGTGTTGAGCAGATGTATAACAGATGTTTCCCCAGTGTCCAAAAATAGAGCATATACAGTAGCCTAGTAGACGAAAAAAAGTATATATTCAAATGGACGTATCAGGGTAGCAAAAACAATATAATACACATACAAATCATGGAGTTCGACATACATTGTTGTCAGGGGTTGGGGACATAATAACACGACCAGCACACAAGTGACTGAGGTCTCCCCATTTTAGATGCGTGGTGTCTTCCTGGGGTACAAACACGTGCTAACAGCAGCCTGTCTGTGGCTCGACCTATTAGCAAGCTCTAAATGTGAGATTAGGACAGCCATTAATCTCCCTGCCAGCTCCGGCTGATGGAACAGGCCTGACAGCCGTAGGCTAAGTGATACATGGACCTTGTCAAGGCATCTGAAGAATGGAAGGATAACCCAAAGGACACACACACTCACACACACACACACACACACACACACACACACACACACACACACACACACACACACACACACAGACAAGTCCTCAAATGTGACCTGAATTTTGTCACAGAACAATCACAGAAGAAAACAAAAACATCAGTTTATTAAAAAGTACAGCGACACGCAACCAAGCGTGGCAAAACCCGATCGCGTCACCAGCCGACATTTTTATTCATTTATTCAATAACATCGCCACATTGACTCTCCCCTTCATTCCCTTCCCAATGAGCAAACACTGTATAAAACCAATTATTCTGGAGGAGAACTGGAATCGGTTGCCATCTCCCTCTCCGGAAATGTAAATCAGATTATACACCCGTAAATAATATTTGGCAGTTTTACAAAGGTGTGTGTTTAATGGGAGAGCTTGTTCTCTTTATTAATGTGGAAGACAAAATTGTGAGCTTGGACATGCACTCCTCTTTGGGGTGTCATTGTGTGTGTGTGTGTGTGTGTGTGTGTGCGTGCGTGCCTACAGGTGTGCATGCACATTACATGGCCTTTTCTGCTTGGATGGGTAATTGTGCCGAACATACTGTATGTCTAAAGCAGGTGAGGACAGGTGAAAGCATGAAGAGTGTGAAGGGGAATTCTTTGGGGGTTAAGGGAATTAGAAATCAATAAGATTTATAAATGTCTACGGTGATTGCAATGAGTGATGGCACAATAATTTAATCTGGCCTGTGAAAGGAGGAGGCCTATTTTTGTTGTTTTGATAGGGGCTTTGAGAGCCACACGCACACACACAAGCAGGCACATGCACATGCACACGCACGCACGCGCACGCACGCATGCACGCATTTTGGCCTGTCTAAAAAGCGGCTAGCACAACAATCTCTAGGGCACAATGCTTCACTCAACCCACTCATCTCTGCTGAGAGCAGAAAGAGAGAGAGAATGGGGGTCAAAACAAACAGAGGAGAAAATAGGAAGCAGACAAAGAAGACAATAGAGAGGAGAGAAGTGGAAGATGCAAGGAGGAGGAATACTGTAGGTGGCAGAGGAAAGGAAAGAAAAGAGAGAGTGTGCGGACTCGCACGCGCGCGTTTGTCAGTGTGCGTCGGCAGCAATCACACACTGACTGAATGTCAATCATATCTCGCCTATCTCAGGTGGCGTATCCCACTTTGCTTACTTCCCCGGGTGAAATGCTTCTCTTCTCCCCCACCAACACTGCAATGTCCTTGATTCTCCACCAACTCCATTCAATGACCTCAAAAACGTTTTCTGACACAGTTTCACCTCAGCTTGTTTTCCTGGGTGATAGCGGTCATCTCCCCTAATCAATAAACTATTATTGTCTAATCAATGCACAGTGTGAGAAGGTTTACTGTGTAATTCACAGGAATAAATAAACATTAGCCCGACATTACATGCAGGAGTTGCGGAGAGCTAACATTTCTTGCTAACTGATTGGCAAGAATTACTCAAGAAGTTTATTTAAAAAAAAACATTGATATTTATTAGCGTGGCTAATGTTTTAATTACATTTCTTCTTTGTATACATGTTTTGTAAAATACATTCAGATTGATGTGAGGCCTACATACATGAACTGTTCTGATGCCACCCTGGGTGATAAAATACATTTGACTGTAAAATTTTAAATGTAAGATATGGTTGTGAGTGTCCCAAATCCAATGTCTGAGAAAACCCCTATTGATTCAATGATGTGGTTTGGGCAGATTTGTCAATACATTTGACCCAGTTCTGTCACCTTCCTTGGATTGTCTAGTGTTCTGTTGCAGTGGCCTACCTTGCTACCTTCACAGTTTACTAAACGTTTATGGGGCCACGGTGTGGTTAAAATATTATTTTTCATATTATTTAAAAAAAACATTAGTTTGCAAATGCATGGTTCAGAGAGCATAAAGAGAAGAACACATTGTCTCTCTGAAATGCAATAAAACCCTGTATCGCTTCAGTTTGTTGTCTGTGGCGGACATTGATTTAAATGCCACAGATGGATGAACACACTCTAATTGAAATACAAAATGTCTTTACAGCTACGGATGTATAAATCTGTGTCTTGTAAGTTATTGACTGGAACCAGCATACCATTTATTAAAATAAAAAATGTTCTGTTGTCTGCTGCTGGCAGAATGTGATTTCCTAATGGATCCAATCAGTTGTGAAGGGGAAAATCAAATATAAGACAATATTGCAATGATGAACAGTTCATAATCAAATAAGGACCACCTATTTCACTTAGATAAGAAGTACACCTTACTTACAGTAAAATACAAGGATCATAAATCAATTTTAAGTGGTTTACTGTAACAACAAGGCAATTGAATTACTGTAATGTTTATCATTGACATTTGTGATGATGGTTCTTTCAACATTAGCATATTCAGTGTTTAAGATTCAACAACCAAGTGGTTTGTTTAAAGTGCTTCCATATGATTTCCCATCACTAGATGTCACAAGAGTGTGTGTGTGTGTGCAGGGGTCTCTTCAGATAAATTGATAGGTGTAATGAAGCCCCCCCCCCTTCCCAGGGGGGATTGCTGTGAGGCGTGACAGGCACCCGTTATGGGGAGGGGCTCTTCTTAATCTGGTACCACACTAATCTCTTATGCCATAGAGGCTAAGAGGGGAAATGGATAAGACGTGCACACACACACATACGCGCCCACGCACACGCACACTCACACACACACATACAGAAACACCCACACACTCATTTATAGTCAGACACGGTCACAATCCCTGTCAGATGTACACAATTAGAGACAAAGCACGCACGTGCATGAGCACACACACACACACACACACACACATTCTGCATGCGCATACACAGTCCGCATTCATAATCACAGACGGTCACAAACAAACATGCGCACACACACACACACACACACACACACACACACACACGCCAGTACATCTTTGTCATTCTGCCAGTGAGCCGGTTGCTGACAAGCCCAGAGTTTGAAATCTCTCACAGAAGCCGTGAGAGGCTGTGGTGTGCCTCAATCCTCTGACAGCACGAGTGTGTTCGGCTCAAAGGGCTGTGACTGCAGAGACAGCACTAGGCCTGCCTGAGCTACAGTATAAAGCCAACTTACACACACACACACACACACACACACACATATTATATCTGTGTGTGTGTATAAGACCCCTGTGGTGCACTAATGAGACATATTGGTTAGATGGTGCTTTGGGAAGGGCAAGCTAAATTGAGGCACTGAGGGACAGGGAGGTGTTAGCTTCTTGACTCGTGTCTGCTAATGATTCATCAAAATGCACACTGGAACATCTAATGATGGCTAGTTAGCTAGATACTGTAGCTATAGCTAGACACAGACAGACAGACAGAATGATCGATAGAAAGAGTATGGGAAATAATAAAAAACTGCAAAAGCTAGCCCAATTCAGGTTGCCATCTAGGCTAGAGTCATGAGTGCTTTCAGGATCATTTCCCTCACAAGCTTAGGTTGGTGGGCGGTTATAGAGACTCGTTACACTGTCATGGAATAGTCTGATAATATCCATCTGATTAGACATGAGGGACACCAGACAGATGAGATGCTCGTCTTTTTCATCACAAGAGATCGCTCTTTCTGTACTGGGAGATTTTCATTGAAATGTCTTGCAAGTGTTTGGAATCACTGTGTCCTACCAAAGATTAGCTCTATGACCTTGTAAAATATATGATGCGTTCGATCATACAGTATCTCGGAACTCGGAAAAATGCCTATCATTTCGGAATTCCATGTAGGAATCTTGGGCAAGGTTTCTCAACAAGAGTTCCGACTTCATGTCATAGCAGCATGACTGCCCTCACCGTCAAATAAATGAATATGAGAAGTTTTAATATTTTAATATTATTTGTAAAACATATGGAAATTGTTACGTGTCACAGGTAGCGAGTGCAGGCGCAGACGGAATAAGACTCAAATGCAAAGGAAAGCAGGTACTCTGAGTTTAATCAAACAGGCTTCTCACGACCCAGAGAACAAAAAGAAACAAAACAGTGGCCTCATGTCAAAAACAATAACCGACAAGAACATACAAAACATAAGCAACCAACATAACACACATGAGAATGGGGAGTGCTGGGTACATGGGTGACCGGAGGCCAGAGGCGGATGCACACCGGTGATAAAGAAGGCAGGAAGGGTGTTCTAGGTGCGACCCCAGATGCTACAGAGATGCATTTTCAATTCAATTAAAAAAACGTTATTATCTATCACATAGTGATAGAAACTGTTCTTAGGTTTAGGGCTCACAACAGACACATTATAACACACACATGGGAAATATACAAATAGCATTAAAAACAAACAATCCATAAATAAATAAATATTGCTGGTGTGCAAATTTTGAGATTCAGTTACATTAATTAATATACATTCAATTGCATTTATAAAGCCCTTTACATTCAAAATGAATCTCAAAGGTGACAGTCGACTAATTGTGGTTGAAAGCAATGTTACAAACACATTTTTTGAGTGAGCTTACTGTAACTAACAATATGAAATCCTGTCATGTTCAACTGAAATAAAAGATATGTATATTTCTGCTGAATATACTGATGTAAGAGATAAATTAAGTTAACCTATAAGTTAAAAACATATTTTTCCACTGTAGACTGTACCATTGTTGCCTTTAATGCCAGATAAAAAGAGCTGCTTACATCACACATCTGCTGACTTTAACTGCTCATTCCTTTACCTATGATGTTATAACCGCCACAGAGGTATTGGTGTCACACCACACTGTGCACATTTGTGTGATATATGAAGCTGTTTTATTACTTATTCTCACCATCTCAGCATCAACGACCTTGGGCTGACACCCTCCTGCTATATACAAGCCAAACTAGCCAACAGCTTAACTCAGACTTATCATTCAGTGTTAGTGCTCTGTTGGTTTGCATCAGAAGAATAACATGAATCGCGGTTTCTATCCTATTTCTACGATAAACTATTGGTGGAGGCTGCTGTGTTTGATGAAAAGTCTGATGGAGACAGCGGTTGCTATTTTCTGAATTACTGTAGCGGCTGATACTGTTCCGTTAACATTATATTTGACTGAGTAATTTACAGTGTTCTGTGTTAGTAGTACATTCTAAAGCACTGCATTGTCTTTGCGGTAAAACATTTTTTTTACATTTTTTTTTTACATTTTACACTTGTCAGTAATGGTTTTGCAGTAGTTTTTCTCGAAAGGAGCTGATGACAGCAGTATCTGCGTGAAATTAACAATGGCTGATGCCAGAGAGCCTGTGAAACTGGCACATTTCTGACTAAACTAAAACAAATAGTTATGATTTCTTCCATTAACTTGATGAATTAAAACACAAACTTATATAACTGCTTAGCCAATTATGCGTTTTACTCTCCCACTCTCTGCCTGTCTATCTTGAGAGGATGGCATTAAATGCACTAAGCCTGGCTCATTACACAATCAAGTCAGTGTTATCTCGATTGATAAGTTAATTATTAGTAGAAGTAGGCTATTAGAAGCTCTAGTGCCAATCCCAAGACACCCACACACACACACACACACACACATATCTGGTGGCAAACAGCTGCAGCGTGAAGTCAACAGTAAAATCGGGAAGAGAGAATATAAGATGGGATTTTATTTGACAAAATGTCAGAGGCAAAACAACACAAAACATGGCAGAAGGCTTTTTATTTGGGGTGGGGGGGGGCAAGCATCAACAGTAAACAGGAAATAAAAGAACAAAGGGATTCATACGTTTGTCCTTCAGGGGAACGAAGACACAAGCATTGTCAAAATAACCATGTGGTTACATTCAACATGCTGGAATTGCTCGCTTCTCTCTCTTGCTCTCCATTTCATGAGCTCACACACACACCCTAGTTAGTATTCCATCCCCGTCAACAAGCCCCTTCCTCATGCAGTGGATTGACAATTATTATGGTAATGACTGAAACAGATATCAGATGGGTGTCCCTGGAATATTTCACACACATTTCACACACACATCGCTCCGTGTGCTTGTCGATGCATGTGTTTGTGTTGTGCTTGTGGGTGTTTCAGCGTGTGCTTGTACTGTATATGATTGAGTGTATAGATTTTTAACTGCGCGTCAGTCAGTTTGTGAATCTGTGAGAAAGAATGATGCATGCTAGCAAGCAAATTGAAACTACCAGAATGTCTCTAAAGGCACCTTTACAGTACATACACCATATACAAATGCTGAAACTCACAGTGACAGAACCGTCCACTAGAGACAATAATAGGCAAAACTAAATACAATCCCCCTGGCTCCTTAGCTGAAGACCACAGACCGAGATGACAGATTCAGCTTCCTGATGCATGACCCAGAACATGAATGAGCAGGTAATACAACTTATAAGATGGATAGGTCTCCCTGTTAGTATAAATCTACATTCTATTGTCTGTCAAAAATGATGTCAAACTACAGTATAGGAGTGCGAGTATAGTGAGTATAATGAAGTATAGTGCTTTGCAATCACAGGAAATGTAAGGATACTGTCAGCATTGAAACATTTGATATATTTCAAGATTATACAAAATTGAGCGTACAGTGCAAACTGCTACATGTACAACAGCATCATATACAGTATACAGCATCAGTTCAAATAATCTTAATGAAAAGAGGTGAATGAGCTATAAACCACATCCACACCATCGTATTTTGAAACACAACTCCAAATGTGACCTTCATGCTAGAAGATTATGAAGAATCAGAGTAATCACATCCTGTATGAACAACAATCAGATGAATCCTTAATAATAAGCCGTCTACCAGGCTGCAGAGAATGCTCAACCACTGAGAATTTGCAGCTTCTGTTCCAGGAGGCCCTGGGGAGATTAGAAGACATGGGAGGAGGCAGGAGACCTTCTGCCAAAGAAACGGAGAGCACTCTAAACAGAGGCTCAGAATTCAGATAATGTAAAGGAGCGCAACCATTCAGAACCAGTACCTTCAGAGGCTAGTAAGAAACAGGCGATGCTTATCATTTTTTGGTGAGAATGTTTGAGAGAGAGATACAGGCATATTGTGTATGCAATGCCTGTTAACAGTATATTGCCACTGTCCTGCATGTATGCAAAAAGTTGTGCCTCCTGCATGTACTGTATATGTGCATAGGTCCATGAATGCGCGTGTGCATGCTCAAGTTATTGCTTGTTACGCGATAATTTATTCAGCTGCTGTTCTCTTAAGGTCGGCGTGACCTTGAATCTGGGACCTTCTGCAATGTGCATTAGCGTAAATGTGAGTTTGTGTTCAAGTTTGTTCACCTTTTCAGTTTCCAATTTTGCACCTACAGTACAGTAAGAACGTACACACACCAGACACACTGGCTGAGTTGCCCATCTTTCATAACTAACCAAAGGCAAACTTCTTAACAAGACTCCTGCGACGCTTGGCTAATATAGATACGAGGTTTGAAATGTAAATTAGACGAAGATTACATGCAGCGGAAGTGCAGAAAAAGAGGGAGAGATTTTCTTCATTTAACTGGGTCGTCTGCTGGCGCTGACAGTCACGGTTTTGTATGTGAAATAGTTTTTGAAGCAATTGCTTTTTAACCTATTTATCACATCACAAGTAGTCAGAGCATGTTGAGGACATACACATATTCTGTCTCTGTACTGCGATCATATCCACGGTGACCTTCTCTGCTGTGGTCAGAAACGGTCATTTAGATTTACTTAATTCTCGTGCTACTTCAAAGACAGAGTTTGTGAGAGATTATTTTTTTATATATACAGACGATTCAGGCATGAACTCCATTATCACATTTACAGTAATCGCATCTATCAATCACCAGACTTCACTTGTTCAGACATAGACAGTGATTAGGTGTCAGAGGTGCTCGTACCGGAGACATTTCATGGGTGCTGATTTCCTGTGATTCTAGCGATCTCCAAAGGGCCACACATCTACCTACCTGCCACAGCTCTCAGTATGAGGATGTATTTGAGCAGGTAGGCTTTTGTCCCCCATTCTGTGCTTTGTGGCCGCCATTTAACCAACACGCCCCTCCCCCATCGCCTCCTCCGTGTTTTCCCTCTCCTCCTCCTTGTCGCTTGCCTCTCCTCTCCCATTACCCCATCCCCTTTATCTTTCCATTTACTCCTCTCCAATCTCTCCACTCCTCATCCGCCTTTCCACCGTTTTCCAGCAAGCTGAGCTCAGTGAAGGTCACTTGTGAAGGTGTGTGTGTTGGGTGGCACTAGTGCTGCTAATAACAGCGACGCAGAGATGGACAGATAGGGGGACAACAGCAGTAAGCATGGTGGAGGTTTGCTGCGCAGGCCGTCGGTGGGGAAGGGATTCCATCTGACCTTTCTCTGCATCCGCATGAGCTCGCACTGTGTGTGTGTGCGTGTGTGTGTGTGTGTGTGTGTGTGTGTGTGTGCGTGCGTGCGTGCGTGCATGTACAGTTAACTCACATCCTAGGGTCTTTATATACACACACACTCACCAGTGCCACTGCAATCCATTCTCATTTACCCATATCAATGGCAGGGGATGGCTGTGGCAAATACTTTAATGTACTCAACCTACTTTTAAGTGCCTTTTGCAATAATTGCTGGCCTGAAAAGAAACATGGCAGCCATGTGACCTTGGACGCCCTGCTGCAGCTGCCCCTGGGGCTAACACTCAACACACATTTACCTGCAGTACAGCCAAAGAGAGTAGAGAACTCTGGCTTTACTGCCGTGAGGGTGAAAAGACTGCTTTGTAACAATAAGTATTAGAGGCGGAGGCTCTGAAGGTGACATTTGCACTGGTATGGCTCTAGAGACAGCTCCATTATATGTATCACAACATGGTGAAAGACACTTATGGGATTGTACTCTTTCATCCAGCCCTGCATCTTGTTGGATGCATCTACAGTCTGTTAAGGTCACATTGAAAACAAGGATTATTCTACAGTGGCTCAAGGCAGCAAAACCGTGTTATACCCTATGCGGTTTTATTAACTCAGACGGTAAGGACCTTCAACCACTATAGAGATGGTGTGACAATAACTAGACTAGAATATGTTATTCATACGTTTCATAACTCATTCATAACCTTTTTCCTTTTAATACAAAAAAAATATGTATTATTCTCCTATAAGAAAACAGAACTTTGCCGCTCAAAACTTCTTATTTACGCAATGTAGGCCTAACTATGCTCGTACGAGTTAACTTCTCTTGAAAATGTGAAGGGTGCTCCAGTGGTTTAATATTGGCGAATTTCAAAAGGATGATGGTGTGTAGGCGTATGCATTGATGACACATGAAGATAGGGTTAGGTTTTAATGCAGCAAAAGAAATCTCTTTATTCCTCTCTGTCAACCAGGCATGTTGTTTTGATTCCCTCAGAGACAGGAACCCTTGCAACCCTGGCATTTACACACTAACAAAAAACAATCATGCTAATATGCTAATATTCTCATGCATGCTGAACCTAACTGCTCTTTCAAAAGGCCAGATACTCCTGGCAGTAATCACCTTCAGCAACTGAATTCATTTAACCTTAAACATTATTGTGGTGTATAAGAACCGGGGGTACTATTTGTGTATGTGTACTGAGGCTTCAATTGATTGATAGCAGGTTTATTATTGTTCAGATTGATGTTATATGGTAAACAAGGTCTCACAGCTTCTCATTGATGCATTTTATACCAACAACATTCTCATGTTTATTTTTTTTTACTTTACCTGATTATATTATTATTATTCAGTATTTTACTAAACTACATTTTACATGACAAAAAACAAACAAACACATAGGATGGTGAGCATATTTGCTGTATGGTGCAGATCCAAACACCATCTTCTTTGAACCCATCTTCAGCATCACTAGAATCTAAATTCTGGTTGTTCCATCCCATCCTCTCACCCTGTTCTCCTCTCATTATCTGCTCTCATCAAATAAGGCAGACTTACAAATAAATTAATACATTAATAAATTCCAGGAAATGTAAATAAACAGCTGCCCGTTGTAGTTGTGCCAAGTGACTGGCCAAGAGAGCCATCTGAAACCAAGATGCTACCAAGTTCTGCGTCAGTTACCCATTTTGGGGTTGATAATGTTGACAACTGACAACCCTGTGGGTGAAATACTTCCTCCCACTGTGCGTGTGTGTGCGTGTGCGTGTGCGCGCGTGTGTGTGTGCGTGCGTGCGTGCATGAGAGCGTAAGACTAACTGCATTTAGTCACGCTAAGATGCAGGTCAAACTAGCATAACCCAGAGAAAAGTTACACAAAGTAGAAGTTGAGGGCAAAGAAAAGGGGTATTTATTCTTAATAAAAAAACATATATATTTATATATGTATCACTGCTTCACCACTCGACCAAAATGACAGCAGCCCACCTGGAACACAATGTTTTATAACAATATTGTCTCATATTGAATTGTGAATGTCCTAATAAATAATAAATATTACCCGTCTTCCTACATACAACATAACTCTTATGCCTTGATTAGATTGTGATTGTGTGTGTGTGTGTGCCTACTGGGCAGACAGTCCCAAACTCAATACCACCTCCATGAATTATGGAGCTGTTTGGAAGTGTCAAAGCACAGCTTACGGCCGAGAGACAACTTTTATTGAGCTGGGAGATATGGCGTGTTTGTGTGTATGTATGTCTGTGCGCGTGTATTTGATACCTTTTGACACGATTGTGATGGAAAGACAGATCACCTCTGTCTCTGCCTCTGTTTTTCCTCAGCCTGTCCGCCCTCTCTCCCCCTCTCTAATTCTAATTCTTTTCCACTTCTGCTGCAGATTGCGTATTGTTCTCTATGGTGCAATGCGTTCTCCTCTGTCACATTGCTGTTAAATATTATATTAAATATAATACAATGGTGTGCAGGCAGGCGCTGATATGGTAGACACCTACTGATAGGGCTATCTACTGTGACAATATATATATATATATATATAATACTGTGACAACAAGATCAAAATACTACATGCATGCAGGAGCCACCACACACACACAAACACACAGACATACAAATAAACAATAATAACAACACAGAACCGAAACCTTTTGGGCTATTGTTGTTCTCCAGTGCAGCCCCTACAGCAAGCTATGCTAGTGAGAAGGAGAGGTCCTTATCTCACCTATCCATCCATCTCTCTGTCAAAACCCCCTATTTTTATAGTTCTACATTTTCAACAGCCAGCCATAAAACCTAGTGAGGTTGAACCAGGGCTGGAACGCATTATAGCTTCATGAGTAATAACAATGAATGGAAGTGAAAAGAAGAGATGGAGAATATATGCAGCCTCTTCTGCTGAACTGGTAAACACTAGTCAGAGTCTATACATCATTGTCGCATTATGCTTAACCCCCGACTGCCCTCCACCCATATCATATACTGTACAATCTTCTGGAAAGTCGTCCGCCTTACGCTAGATGTATCCAGACATCCCAACCTGCTGCTCATTTCCGGGAGTCGCGTTCGTACTCCCCACCCTCCACTCACCCCCCAACGTGATGTCTTTGTGCGTTCATTACATGTTACCTATCATAACTACAATAGAATTGTATATAATCGGTGGTGGGGCGCTACATTAAAAAAATATTCCACTGCGTATTATACTTTACAAAGAAATAACTTGACAAAACAACAAAAATTGGTCAACTATAATATCTGGGGGTAGATCTTAAGGGTTTTTGGCACTAGCCAGCCAGTTACATTTACAGAGAAAAACACAGTAGTGAAATATAGAAATGTTTTCTATTTTGCCTGTATTGTTAGTATTCATGTATTTTCAGTATTCATGTTAAATGATGTCTCTGAAGAATACCCTACTACACAACTCTTAGCATGAGAGAACATGATTTATTTTAATTGAAAGTCACCCACGAATATACAAATGTAGGCTAAATTGGAAGTGTAGGTATGATATTATGCATACACACTCAAATATATTAGCCTATAATATGAATTATATAGTTAACATCATGGGCGTAGATATATATATAGCGGAGGGTCTGGTGGTCAACCCCCAGAACATTTAGAGAATCAAACACTTTTCTGCATTCTGGTGAATTCTTATAGAACAAGTTGTGCCTTTTCTGCATCAATGTAAGGTGTGAATGTCTATTTATTAAAGGAAAACATTAAATACAGGAACCCTGGCTTAATTAAAATATATGGAATATAATGCAGTAAGGATAATCAAATATATATTGCTTTAGGCATACAGTAGGCCACAACACACATAGGCATGATTTAACCTACTCTTCTCTTTTCTATGGGGATGATATTTAAATTCATTTTAATGTATTAACCCTGGACTTTAATAGCTCATGCTCATGTTCAAAACGTTCTGCATATTCAAAACATCTGTGTTTTGGGATTATCTACTGTAGGCTAAACAAAACAATAGGGTCTACACCTTTTTGGCCATAACCTAATAAAACTACTATTGGAGAACTGGAGTTAAATACGCCAACTGAAAATACTCTGATCTAACTAAAACATTTTTCAGGAGGGGAGGGGAGGAAATATTTAGAAAACTTTTCAACAAATTGCATTTTTTTGTGGTTTTTATTAAAATCTCAGGCATACAACTAATATAAATATTATAATTATTCACACCTTTTACCTCACTAGCAATGGGGCTGCCTCCCCCCTATGGACCTTGTTAAAAAGCAAATTTGCAGCAAAATTAGCAAAGGAACTGCAGAATACTTTTAAGATGTTTAATTGAATAAATAGTTTGGTATGTATGGGGATCTCAAATTCCAATTAAGTTTGTGTCAGTGTGATTAAACTGATAGTCACACAACCATAATATTTTAAGATCCTGGTTCGATCACTGCCATGGGCAGAACGAGACAGGCCAAGGCCATTGCAAAGATGTATTGCGCCACAGCCATCATTACAAGTAACATTGTGGAAAAAGCGCAGTGATGGAGTGAGATGCTCACAAAGATGGCTTAGCAGAGACTGATTAGAAAAGATACGGGGGACAAGGAGCTTCTTCCTAATTAGTTGAGATTGGAAGCTTACAGAGCACTGACTAACATGTTTTGACATCGACAGCGTACGGGACTATCAGACAGGCTAAGAGCAGGTGGAGTCAGAGAGAGGGACTTGCAGGTGTTGGAACAGATATTTAAACATAAGTGTGAAAGTGATTTCATCCAACACTGGGGATTTATTTAAACAACAACTGAAAATGCTTGGAGGTTGTGATATATTTATTTTCTCTTGCAGTTAGCTTTGTGTCTTGTTAGTGTTTTCGGCCTCCCTCTACCTTCTTTACAAGTTCTGAGTAAGCAAGAAAAGTCCATAAAAGATTTTAGACAAAGGTCCTGAAACAGTTTAATTATACTGTATTATAATATTTAGCCTGGTGTAACCAGACCATGGTCTAGCCACGCTCCATTGGGAAGTATTCATATCCTAATTTTGAAACTATTGGACAGGGCTGAAACAATCGCCGTTTCTACACTTTTCTCATCTAGCTCTACCACCATTCACCAGCACGCTTGACTTCAACGTCATCTCACTAAACCACGCTGATCAGTCCGCCAGCAGGGTGGCTGTGCGAACATTGCAAACAGGGGTTCCAGGCTGTAATCTCAGATATAGGAAATTTATCTGAGAGCAGGGTGGAGCCAGGCTAGATTATATTATGTCATATAATAAAATACACATTTGTGTTAGACGAGTTTAGTTTAAACTTAACACACTGATAAAGTGTGTCTTGTTAACTAAGTTATATGTGGAATAGGAGGCCCTGCCTCCCTCATAGACATGGTAAAGCATATAAAACAACAGCATTTAACATTGCAACTAATAAAGTTAAATAAGTGTAATCTTCTGGCTGTCCCAGAAACACACAGCTCTAATAGTGGATGAATGCATCCCCTCCCCCCCCGTAACAACTCCCTTTTCTTTCACAGAACGACAACGTCTCCCAAACAGAGAGCCAGAGACCCCTGCCCTGCCCTGCCCTGCCATGGGGTCATTTGCATGCCAGCACAGCGTCGTAGATCTTGCCCGTGCGACGGACACGCACGCTGGAGAAGCCGGCGGAGGCCAGCAGGGCGGCGTACTGCGTGGCCGTCCTCTCCCTGCCCTCTGTTAGCACCAGCATGTTCAGGGAGTAGAGCTGTGCCCTGAGGGGGCCCGAGCCATCGTCGTGCAGCAGAGCCTCCACCAGGAGTACACCTGATCCTACAGGAGAGACGGGGCGGGGCCAGCCTCCATTACACAGCGTTGGGATGGGGTGTGGGTGTGCATGTGCATTCTTATATATGTGTGTGCATGTGCATTTTTATGTGTGTGTGTGTGTGTGTGTGTGTGTGTGTGTGTGTGTGTTTTAGCGGAAGCGTGAGTAGGGAAACGCAAGTAAAAATATATATAAAGAACCAATCATGAATAAAAAAGAACTAAACATCACTTTAAAGAAACTAAGAAGGAACAACAACATGGGAAAGAAAGTTGAACTAAAAAAAACATGTGAATGATAGACAGAGAGAAAGAAGGAACCAGAAAACGTGGGAAAGAATGAAATCATGTTAAGACTGACTGTGTGTGTGTGTGTGCGCGTGTGTGTGTTTGTTTACTGTAAATGTGGTCAAGGTCAGCAAGGACAGACATGTCTGGGATCAGCTGTGTTCTGGGACAATCTGCCATCTTATTTCATGCCCGAAAAAAAGTCTTATCACCACACACACACACACACACACACACACACACACAGGGCCAGACAGTTTTCTTGTATAGACACAGACACACACACACAGACAGACCTGGCTTGCAGGCCTGATAAACTCTGGCCAGTAGCTCTATGCAGCGCTGGTCCGTCCAGTCGTGGAGGATTCTGGCTAAGATGTAGAGGTCAGCCTCTGGGAGGAAGTCTTTGAAAAAGTCCCCTACAAGCATGTACACACACACACTCACAGACATAGGCTTTACAGCTCAAGATTTGGCTATTTTTGGTTATACTCTTTGAATTCACCAGTAAAACTACAGAAATTCTGTGTTAGCACGCGATTCTCAAACACTATTTAAAACAAGGTAATTTCTATTTAAATGTAAACAGACTTAATGAAGTATTTTCATATTGTAGATGTGCTCCAGCAGGGCAAACACACATCCATAGTTAATACAGTCTATGTGTTCTGATTAGCAACCATTCACAATGACTATTAAGTGGGATTTCATTGTGCATTTTTAACAGTGACCTGCAATAGTGTGTTTATCTACTGCATACTGTTAGCATCAGATGCATGTCTGTAGATTATGTACTGTAAGTAGCTCATCCATAATGACACATACCCTCGTGAAAGGCTATCCTCTGGTCGCCATCGGTGACAAAATGTTCCCTGGACATTTGCACCACCTTGGGGAGGTCAAAGATGGTCACAGTGCATTCTGGGTAGGCTGACGTGAACTGCTTAGCCAATGAACCACTGCAGCCTGACAACAGGGGAAGAGATGGAGCGTTATAAAAAGTTAACAGCAAACAAGAATACATTAGGCGTTTTGGTTCAAATAAATATTACACAAGGGCACAAAATACAGCAATTAAAACCTAGCAATGAAGAAGAAAAAAAACACATTTTACAGTAATAGTCTACTATCATGTAAACATTGATTTAATCTGCATACACACGGTGGAAACACACACTGGCAGAAAAATTATTGATATGAATGTAGTAATATTGTTATTGAAAGTTTGTTGATGCATAGGCAGACAGAGGGAGAAAGAGAGAGAGAGGAGAGAGGGGGGGAGGGGCAGAGACATGAATGGATGAGACAGAGTGGTTGATGGGCAGCGAGGTGGAATACAGGTTCAAAGGATTCCACTTCGACAGCCACACAGAGCAGCTAGGCTCCAGCATGGGTCAAGGGGCTCTACATTGTGTGTGTGTGTGTGTGTGTGTGCGCGTGCGTGCGTGCGTGCGTGCGTGCGCGCTCCTGGCACTGTTGCACCATCCATCTAACAATGCCTGCTGGCTTCTGAAGGAATCTGTATTCTGAACAGGCTGCCCATGCTCTATACCCGCCTCCCCCCCATCTCTCTCTCACACACACACACACACACACACACACACACACACACAGTCTGGTCTCTATGTGAACAAACACACTGGTCCACAGGTCAGGGAGGTGAGGCAGGTGGGATGTAATAGTAGAAATCAGTAATAAAAGCAAATAACCTGTTGGTTATGCAGCAGCCAAGAGCTGAAACAGAACACAATGTACCTTGTGCTGAGATTTTGCACATGCACATGCACACCCATGCACATGCACATGCACACCCATGCACACCCATGCACATGCACATGCACATGTACATGCACATACACACGCACGCACTGATATGTTGATTGTCATGATATTAAATACATTTCTATCAGTGTTTCTCATTTAGTCTTTTTACAAAAAATATATCTATACTGTAGAGTGCAGGCAGTCAGGCAGGCAGGCAGACAGACAGACAGACAGACAGACAGACAGACAGACAGACAGACAGACAGACAGACAGACAGCTAGACAGTTTGTGATAAAGGAACAAACAGGTAGGCAGGGCGAAGAGGAAGACATGTTATTTATTATTTAGTCTTTATTCAACCAGGGATTTCAAATGAGATTATTAGTCTCTGTTCCTGACGAAAGGTTAGACTGAAAATTAACAGACAAAATGCAAAGACAGACCAGCCATAATGGCACACTGACAGACAGACAGACAGATGGAGAAAGACAAGCCCCCTAAGCAACAGGTGTGTGTAGACACAACAGATGCTCTTTCAGGGGTAAAGGTACACACAAGCACAAGCACGCGCACACACACACACACATATTCTCTTCTCTATAGTCACACCTCCCTGAAGTCTCAAAGGCTATTAGTCAACACATACACACACCTTTCATTCAAAGTCACTATCACTGCGTGAGATTTTGGTTTGTGTGTTTGGATTGTGTCTCTGTTTATATATTGAGAGAGAGAGAGAGAGAGAGAGAGAGAGAGAGAGAGAGAGAGAGAGAGAGAGAGAGAGAGAGAGAGAGAG
>JAODTR010072702.1:0-15583 GCA_025399935.1 Amblyopsis rosae | reverse complement strand
TCCCTTTGGGTGTTTCACCCAACCTCTTTAAAGGGCCTTATCCCTTTGGGTATTTCACCCAACCTCTTTTAAAGGGCTCTTATATGGCTGGCTGTCCACCAAGACTGTTGCTAATTACACACACCACCTCATTACTGACAAATCACCCCTTTAATGATAAACACCCATTGTTCCTTTTAGGACAGTAAGGGTTTGCAAGGGCAACATGAGTTTTGGCTTCACTCTTAGAGGACATGCGCCAGTATGGATAGACTCTATCATCCCTGGTAAGTTACAAATGTTACCTACACCTCCTAGTGTGTGTGTGTGTGTGTGTGTGTGTGTGTGTGTGTGTGTGTGTGTGTGTGTGTGTGTGTGCGTGTGGGGGGAATGTAGTACGTATTCTGACAGTGTAATTTTTAGATATATTCGTGCAGACACTTCAGGGACAGCAGCTCAAATGACAAAGGCGCTACAGTATGTTTTGACAAGTGTGAGGGAGATGTCAAGTCACCGTTATGAAAGTGAGATTTATTTCTGCATTTATTTCTTTGCATTTCTTCTCTGCTCTTTGCTGATTTAGTACACTGGAATAATATTGTAATAATACGTAGTTGGCCATGTGTTAGTGGTCAGGTCAATGCTTGCTCATCCCCACTATCAGACAGACATATTACTAATTTATTGTATTAGCTGAATCTGTGTTTACCCTCATATGGCACTAGGTTAACACCAATCAGGTAGATATAAGTGAGAAATGAATGGAGCCTCTGTAAGTCATTACCCCCCCCACTTTCTCTCTGTCTTGCTTTACCTCTGTGCAGGCAGCCCCGCAGATAAGGCCGGCCTCAAACCAGGGGATCGCATCCTCTTTCTCAATGGACTGGACATGAGGTGAAGTCTAAAAGTCACATTTTATAACAACACATTTTTGTCTTTGTACTTATTTACGTAATTCTTATTTATCTGGCTGTCAAATCTGTTTATTTTTTATTTCCTTTGGTTTCATATTGTTTGTTGTTGGATAATTCGATTTTCAATCTCATTTAAGATAGTTTGCATATAAAATTGGAAGTTTCCTGAAAATAGACCAATGCTGTCACCAGTGCTGTGATGAAATGGCTGTTCTTTGTGTTTTTGTTTTTATATTGTACAATTATTAGTGCAACACCATCATTCTTCTTGGAGATATGCTACAAAATGTGTGTGTGTGTGTGTGTGTGGAAGGGGGTATTGCATCTTAATTGGCCTGAATGATGGGTTCATTATATTTCAACTGAGACCTTATTAATGTTTTTTTTTGTATTCCATTTTACATATCTGTGGATTTGAGAAACTATTCTCACTGGGCATATAATGCATCTTAATGGGCAACAATTTAAGCCTATTAAATCAACCGAACCATTAAACCATTATAATTAATCTTGTAGAAAACGTGACACACAATAATGACTTCATTAAATGAACACATCAACATTGGCATTAGCTACATAGCTAAATTTGGTGCTAGGGGATTATTAGCCCTGATTTATTTCATTTATTTCTCTTTGGCAAACTATATCTACTGCTATGTAAATATGGTAGTTGTATATTCACTGCGCTACCTGCAGGACCTGCTCCCATGAGAAGGTGGTGTCCATGCTGCAAGGCAGCGGTGCCATGCCCACCCTGGTGGTAGAGGACGGCTCATCCGCCTTCACGCTGGGAGACCAGCAGGAGCTGGCGGGGAGCGTCGTTGCGGGAGACGGGGCCCGCTCCCCGGTGCTCAGCTCCTTGCAGTGGGTGGCGGAGATCCTGCCCCCCAGTATCAGGGTGCAGGGGCACACCTTCAGCCAACAACTGGAGCACCTGCTGACCATCCAGGAGAGGTACACCATCTGTAAGGCCCTGGAGAACTTCTTCCAGCACAGGTACGCTTTGTGGGGGTGGAGGAGCTTAAAGTTAGGATGTGGACTTCTCTATTCCCCTCTGACTTGGACAGCCAACCAGATTGCCCCTTCCCCTCCCCCGTTTTGATTTCCCCCGGCAACAGGAACGTTGACACTCTGATCGTGGATGTGTTCCCGGTGTTGGACACTCCAGCCAAACAGGTGATCTGGCAGTTTGTCTACCAGCTACTGACCTATGAGGAGCAGGAGCACTGTCAGAGCAAGATCTCACGCTTCCTAGGGTTTAAATCTATTCCAGGTGTGTAAACGGTTATATACTGCAGTGTCACAGCCTGTCTGACTCTGCCTAATAGTCTTGCCACAGTCAGGGCGGTTCTTTCGTTCCAGCTCTCTTCATTCCCTGCCCTGTGCGTCTTGTTAGTTCCAGCTGTGTCTTCATAAAGTCTTATGAGTTACGCCTGCGCCTCATCGTTGTCGTCCAGTGGTCTGTCTCTCCTGTGTTGTCTGCCTGTCTTTAAGCCCTTGTGTTTCCCCAGTCCATGGTTGGTCATTGTTCTTAGTAGTGCATGATCCTGCCATAGTGCCTGTCTGTGATTTGCATGCAATAAAACCCATTGGGTCCTGCCTGTTTGTCGTGTGTCCTACCTTCCTACAGCCTTAAGGGCAGAATAGGATAAAGTATATAGGTTGTTAATATATTTTAAATATCAACCCCCTTTAGTGTGGTACTCATTAGAACAAGGTAATTAGATTTGTGACTGTAACATCTTATGGAAAACGTTTAAGATTGTTTTGAGTTTCTCTCATTGACTTTTTATCGCAAAGCCCCTAGTGGCTATAAACAGCACTGCATTTTAAGTTATCCTCGTTGCCATGGTGGTCTGTGAAACGCTGTTTGTGTATAACGGGCTGTATCTTGTACCTGTGTGGTGAAGGAACTTGCATGAGAAGGCTGTGATTCAACATGGGGATCTCTGAACGCTTATTTCTCTCTGGAAGCGTTGATGGGTATTTTGAGTATATTCCATTAATTCTTAAGTACCTACTGTACGATCAATCTGAGGCCACAACGTATTTCTGTAGAAAACTATTTTGGGGGTAAATTGATTTTGTTTCAGGCCATGCAGGGTAGATGTAGCTATCCGGGCGAAACTGGACTAGCGAAATGTCACTGGTCCACTTAAGAGACCAGAAGTGTTCATGGTTGCTTCCATTGAAAAGCGCACCACGGTGTTCTATCTTGTTAATATCCCAGTGTCTTTGGCTTCACCGTGCACACCTCGTGTGTCTTCCAGTTCCTCCGCCCCCTCCTCCTCCCCCGCCTCCCCCGGAGCCCGACATGGCCCCCGAGCCTCAGCGGCGCAGCAGCTCCATGAGGGTGACGGGGACCGCCTACCGGAGCAGCGTGCACAGCCGACGCAGCTCTGACGACCTGGTCATAGGCACACACCTGGGCATGAGTACGGGCTGAACTGGCCTCACTATCTTCTCCATCGTCATTGCACCATCGTCGGTATTAGGCTCGTTAGAGTGGTCGCCATTGATATCGGCGTTATCACACACACTGTCAGTTGTCATTCGGTCATTCATTCGTTTGTTCTTCGCAAAGGATTTCCATCCCACATACTGAAGAATGCCTGCCAACAAAATGATATTACATATTTGACAATATTACAATTTTAAGCAATGTCTGAGTGATTGTTGTAGGTGTCAGGGCGGAGCCGACGGAGCAGACGGGGATGTGGCTGGCTCCAGGAGAGAGACAGTCCGGAGATGGTACCTCCCTCCCAGAGACTCCCAACAGCCTCAGCAATGTACTTACCCAGGACTGGTACCATGGGGATACAGAGGCGGATAAACCAGGTCCAGATAGTAAAAATTCTAATCGGGTGGTTTTTTTCCAACTGATTTCACTGATGGTTTCCCTGCCCCCTACTGGAAAGCTGCGTCAGTGCATGGTTGGAGCAAGTATCTGTTTCGGAATTTCACTTTCTAGACCTAGTTCATCCATTTCAAAATGGAGACTCCTCGTCTTTATTCATTAGAGTGTAGGTCATGTGACTATCCTGAATGGCCTAACTGTATTCTCCCTCAGCACCAGCTCTCTGCAGTGTACGCTGAACTGGAGAACATGTACTCATCCAAGAGGTCCAAGTCTCTGAAGAGTCGACCTCCCCCTGCCCAGGACAGCTTCCTGGAGCTGGAGCCTCTCTCACGCCCAGCTTCTCCCGCCTTACACAGCAACACAGGTAGCCAATAGCATTACTGCTGAGGACATGGACAAGCCAGTCACGTCGCCGCAGTTTGAGGTCGGGTGCACTTCCAAGACTAAAATTCACAAGCGAATAGGATCGCAGAATGGCATTTTTCTTTTTGTTTCGTTTTGGGTTATGCCATGCTCCGGTTTTATTCAGTGCTAATACATGGAGCTTTTGGCATACATTTCACATATGTTGAGGTCTTCGTTTTCAAGTTATGTGCTGTTTGCTACCTGCAAAAGTACAAAATCAACTACCGGTGCAGATCCAAGTTACCCTATCCCTTTGAAACTTTGTGCAAGCTAGTAATTTTAATAGTTAATATTATATAGATATTTTAATGGTGTCAATATAATAAATAAATCGTCGTATACTTATTTTAGTGCTGTGATTACTGATGTAAGTTGCTATATTTCCCACTGAGTGATCCTGCACCGGGAGACATATTGTGTATTTTTTTATATTATATTGATTTTTATATTGATTTTTTTTCTCATAGGGAATAACGCTTAGACTCAGAAGTTCTTATATGGGCTAATGACGTACGACTGGCGAGGTCTATTGCAAGCTAATTGTAAGCTAATACAATTGTCAAAATTCAAATTCAACAATATCTCCTTGCATTTAACTATTTTACCATTCTCTGTGTGTTGAAAAAAAGAATCTGATACTTTTACACAGCCATGGCTCCATAAATAGGATTGTAAACAAAGTGGCCAACCATATCAACCAACCCATACGCTACGCTTTGCTTCACAATGCATTTCTATGCGTAAGCGATTCGGTTTTGAATTGAGCTCAAGATTAGCAAGAATGACTAACGCTGCCTTTATTTGGTTGTGGAATAAGACTTTGGTAATTTTATTCAGTTTGTGCCTGTGGGAGATTCAATAATGATTAAAGGAGGGTAGGGGGGTAAAATAAAGAAGCTTTTGAAACACCTTTTTGAAGACAGTGTGTGTTCTGGCTGCATTGCTTTGACTTTGTGGTTTGATGTGGGCTTTGTGATTCAATTGCCATACTGCAGAGGTTTCCTTTCAATAAAGTGTAGTCAATAAAGAGGAATATAATGTTCCGAGGCCTGACCATTGAATTTATCAGTAGAATATCAGAGCTTTCCGGCCACCATGTTGACAAAGACAGAGGCTTCTCATGCAAATTCCTTTTTCCCCCCACACATTCTGTGTCCTGCTGTTTTCAAAGTGTACAACAGTGTACCTTGCCTTTCTAAATATCAAATATTGGTTATGCTGCGTGGAACACGGCAGACGGCAGCCCGGATATCATGTTAGCAGACGAGAGCAGGATGGCAAAATCAATTGTGGCCAGCAAAAGAATGCAAACGCCAGCAATGGCAGACGGCATGCTATTGAAAGTTACAATTATTTGAACTTTTTGCCGTCCTCTGCAACGGCATTTCCAACCGGATGTTCGTAGCTCCCTCACACACAGAAAACATAGACAACAAGAAGGTAACACTTTTGGTGCAGCAGCACAAGAATACTAGATACAATACACAAATAAACAGTATAAACATGAATGTGTTGAATTTATTTGTAGAAAATTATTTGTAAACAATGCGACGTCGCCATCGTTGGCCGTTTATGCTGTGCCGTCCAGAAAGTGTTTGCCGTCTGCCGTGTTCAATGTGAATGCAGCATCTCTCTCCCCCCACCCCTTCCCAGGAAACCGTAAAGGCCTTCCTTCAAATTGGTCCGAGACCCAAGACAGCCCCCCGCCCAGCCAGTTCTACCCTTCTGGGCTAACCGCCCAGACCAGCGGGGAGTCCAACCCTTACATAAGTCTGGACAGCCCCCCTGCGTCGCCCCCGGACCCCCCTGACTATCCTGCCAGCCCCCCGGCCCACCGCAGCAGTAAGCGGCGCTACACCTTCTCCAAACCGCCACACTCCGAAGACACTGACCGCTTCCTGGACGCGCTGAGCGAGCAGCTGGGGCAGAGGGTGGCCATCGTGGACGACTTCCTGACACCTGAGAATGACTACGAGGAGGTAGGTTGAGCTGCCATGTTGACAGCCAATAAGAATGCAGTACAGCAATATAATCATGAATAGGCCTACTAGGGATGTGACGATACAGGATATTGGGTTCAGGATAACAAGACAAGAGGACATTTTAACTAAAATATATTTAAGAAATCTTCAATGGCTAAATATATGACTGAAAGTCACAAAATGCTAACGATGTATGGCGTGAAGTGCTTTTAAGTCTATGGTTAGAGGATGATAGGAGAAAAAATAAATATGCAGAATTGATTGCTTGTCTAACCGGCTTACACTGAATTGTTAATACTATACAGAGTCAATTACAGAGTGTAGACGAATTACACATGCACAGTCATATCTACTATGGGATATGGGTTCATTCATTGCACAACAACAACTGGTTAATACCAACATATATGATATATGCATTTCCTAACATTTATAATATAGTAATATTAGACAAATTAAAGTGTAAAAAGATAAGAAATGCTAATCACACAATCACAAACAAGAGCTTTTCACCTTGATGAGAAATATCGTCACCTTTTAATATATCTGTCATACCTTTAATGAATAATAATTATAGTACAAACAACAAGATATTTCAATTACGTCATAGTTTAGTCTGCAAGGAGTATCTACAAAGCATTGACCTTGCAAGTGTTCCTGTTCTGTTTCGAATTATATTTATTCATACGTATTTCACCGCCATTGAACACCTAAGCCAGCCCAAGTTGCGACAGCTCCTTAATAAACGTGTAACTGGTGGTAATGCCAGGATGTTGTCCAGATGAGCTTCCCAGACGAGGAAGATGACGACGAGATGGTGGAGGAGATTGAGGAGGAGGAGGAGGAGGAGGAAGGTGGCGAGAGAGAGGTGGACGAGGAAGAGAAGCTCAGCAGCCCCAGCGACGGCCATAGCAGCAGCGGTGGCGAAGGCGAAGAGAACGCCTCTTCGCTCACCTACTCGTCCTCCTCGGACCACATCCCCCCGCCCCCCATGACCCCTCCCCCGCCCCCTCCTGTCCAATTCAACGACCCGTCCCCTCCGACGCAGGCCGCCCCACCTCCGCAACAACAACAACAGCAGCCGCAGAGCTACTCCCCTGAACACTCCCCCAGATACGTCCCCATCCGCAGAAAGTCGGGCCCCCCGCCGCTCCCCCCGCCCCGCAGCAACCCCCCGCCCAAACGCCACTCGCTCCACAAAGCACTGCCTGCCAGAGAGGGTCTGCAGGCCCACGCTGCCATACAAGAGCTGAAGGCCTACCAGGAGAAGCAGGCCTACAAGGAGCGGGAGAGGCTAGCCTACGAGGAGGAGCAGCAGGCCCTTAAAAAGAGGGAGGCCTACGAAGAGCTTAAAGCTTACGAAGAGCAGCAGCTCTACCAGGAACAGCTGGCCTACAAGGAACAGCAGATCTATCAGGAAAGGAAAGCCTACAAAGAGAGACAGGCCTACGAGCAGCAGAAGCTCTACCAGGAGCAGAAGATCTACGAGGAGCAGAAAGCATACCAGGAGAAGAAGGCCTACCAGGAGAAACACAAGTACCAAGAGCAGCATGCGTACCAGGAAGTCTACGAGGAGCAGAAAGCCTTGGAGGAGCGGCAGGCTTACCGCGAGCAGCAGCAAGCCTACCAAGAACAGCAGCAGCTGCAGAAGATCTACCACACGCACCAGTCACTGCCTGCCCAGCCCTCTCAACACACCCACCCCCACCACGCCTTCCAGCACCTCCATCAGTCATTACCCCCCCTGCCCTCTTCAGACCCCGGCCACGCCAGCCACCCCCTCTACAAGATGCGCGAACATCAACAGCAACAGCAACAACAACAACAGCAACAGCAACAACAACAGGCCCGGTACAGCTGCCACCACCGCCGGCAGTCGCGCTCGGCCCCGTGCCCTCACCAGCCCCCGCCCCAGCAAGCGTACACCGAGGGCGTCTACCAGAGCCGCCAGAGCTTAAAGGCTCTCCACTCGTCCTCTGAGATACTGCTGCAGCAGATGAACCGCGCGCGACGCCCCTCCACCGACCTCCTGCATCACGCGCAGAAGAGCCAGCCCCACCATTCCTCCGCAGAGCTCCTCCTCCAACACCAGGCCCAGCAGATGAACCACGGACAGCCCCACCATTCCTCCGCAGAGCTCCTCCATCAAATGCATGCTTCCCAGGCCCACCATTCCTCCACCGAGCTGCTCCATCAAATGCATGCTTCCCAGGCCCACCATTCCTCCACCGAGCTGCTCCATCAGGACCCTCAGGGCCACAGAGCAAAGCCCCACCACTCGTCCACAGAGCTCCTGCACCAGGCCCAGCAGCAGGAGCCGGCCTCCCTGCCGGTGCAGTTTGCCCGAGAGAGCCACTCAACGCACCAGAGCCGGAGGAGCCTCAAGGCGCACCCTCCTGCCCAAGGGCGGCAGGAGGAACAGCGGGTGCACCACCCGCAGCCCGCCAAGCCCTCCCCCCAGCGGCCGCACTCCATGCACCACCAACACCACCACCACCACCACTCTCCCTCCGCTCAGATCCACCACATCCAGCACGTGACGCAGCCGCAGCCGCCCCCGCAGGACTACCAGCAGCAGATCCACCTCATCCACCCTCCCCAGGGCCAGCAGCCGCTCAGGACGCAGCCCCTCCTGTCCACATTCCAAGCCCTGCAGCCTCACCCCAGCGCCCTGTCCACCTTCCAGCCCGTGGCCCAGCACCAGGCCTCCAGTCAGGCCTCCAGTCAGGCCAGCAGGCCCCAGTCTCAGCCCTTGCACCACCTGCTCCAGCCCCAAGGTCTCCAGCCCCAAGGTCTCCATCCTCAAGGTCTCCAGTCCCAAGGCCTCCATCCTCAGGGTCTCCATCCTCAAGGTCTCCATCCTCAAGGTCTCCAGCCCCAAGGCCTCCAGCCCCAAGGTCTCCATCCTCAAGGTCTCCAGCCTCAAGGCCTCCAGCCCCAAGGTCTCCATCCTCAAGGTCTCCAGCCCCAAGGTCTCCAGCCCCAGGGTCTCCATCCTCAGGGTCTCCATCCTCAGGGTCTCCATCCTCAAGGTCTCCAGCCCCAAGGTCTCCAGCCCCAAGGCCTCCATCCTCAGGGTCTCCATCCTCAGGGTCTCCAGCAGTCCCACCTGCAGCCTCAGCACGGCTCGGCACTGCCCCACTCCCTGTCTGACCCGACGGAGCAGCTGGTGCCCCCTCCACCTCCGCCCCTGCCCCCGCCCTGCTCCCCACCACCCTTGCCCAGGCCCCCCCTCTCCAGGATGGACTCCAACCACATGAGCGTCAAGAGGCTGCGTTGGGAGCAGGTGGAGAACTCTGAGGGCACCATCTGGGGCCAGGTGAGCAGCGGTGTGTGTGTGTGTGTGTGTGTGCGTTGGGATGGGGGGGGTGCTTCCATTGCAGTATACCCATTGTCATGGAAATGCATTGTTGAGTTAGCGAGCTATGTGAGGATTACATGGGTACACACATAATATATGGAAGGCCAACTGCAAGTCTGTTCCATGGGTTGTACACATGAGGGAGAACAATATGTAAAAGAGAGGTGAATGTAATATTTCATAATTTCTCATGGTGCGTTGTAAATAAAAAAAGTTGGAAATAAGCCTAGGAAAATAAGCCTCTCAAAATACAGCCGTAGCCCATTGTTCTTGAAACTAAGGTGAATAAGTCATTACTTACATACAGCACGTTTATATTTATAGTTGGGGGCTAACTCTGACTATGACAAACTCAATGACATGGTGAAATATCTGGACCTGGAGCTACACTTTGGGACACAGAAGGGCCAAGGTGAGTACAAGCAAATGTGTACACACCTACATACTATATATATATTTCACTAAACATAAGCCCCATAATTGGCCATAGACCACTGTGTAATCTCATTGTATCCTTCTCATTCACAAGTGACTAAATGCTCTTCTAACACGGTGCTTCCATGTGCTGTGTAGTGTCTGTTCCAGAGCCAGCTCCACAACCAGAGTCTTTCAAGAAGAAAGACGTCATTGAAATCCTTTCTCACAAGAAAGCCTACAATGCATGTACGGGTGAAAAGAACAATTACAAATGAAATAACATTGTGTATAGTATCTGAGAATCTTGCTAATTTATAGATTTTCAGATTACACTTTACACACTATGCAATGCAGGGTGATCTCTGGCATGTTCGTCTTTCTCTTCTGACATTGTAACCTGGTGTATTCTACACCTTGCCCACCCTTTAGCGATCTTGATAGCCCACCTGAAGCTGTCTCCCGGGGAACTGCGGCAGGTGTTGATGACCATGTCAACAGATAGGCTAGAGCCCGCCCACATTAAGCAGCTGCTGCTGTACGCTCCGGATGAAAAGGAGGTGAAGCAGTATGAACAGTACAGGGATGACCCCAGCAAACTGAGCGAGCCGGACCAGTTTGTACTGCAGGTACGACCCTCACAATGTGGGGAACATGTGGGTGGCTTCAGGGTATTCTAAGTACACGTATGGGTGTTTACTATTGGCTAGAGCTTGTGTGTGTGTGTGTGTGTGTGTGTGTGTGTGTGTGTGTGTGTTACAGGTAGAGTCAGCAGTTGTAAGATAATACACTTTGTGTAAAGTTCAGTGAACATCTTCTAACTGTATGCTAGCTGCCCGTCACTGAAAAAAGTATGCAATGTTTCTACACAGCCCTGGCTCTGGGAACACAAACAAAGTGGTGCAGGTTGCACCACACTACATTATTCTAGCATATGCAATGTATTTTCAATATGTTTGGCAGAGCATCTGACGGTGCAACCAATGGCATTGAAGGGAGAGGTGTTTTTTGTTTCGATTTGAGTTCAAATATCCATCATCTTTCTCCGGAATGACTGACTCAACCTATAAAGTGTGACTTCACCAAAGCTCTGAGCCTGACTCCACCCATTGCAGTCAATGAGCTGAGTGACATTAACATTTTAATTTGATGATGCACAAGTGGACGACGAGTACTGTTGGAAACCAGCCAAATTTTAGGGTGATTTTTCAGACCATGAAATCCGGATTTTCTTCAATATTAACACAAGCATTGATCTCATCACAGTGCAGTCTTATTTAGTTTACACCCAGTGTAATAGCGTAAATATTGGTGATTTGTATGTGTGCTGTCTGACCTGTGCTGTGTCACAGATGTTGTCTATACCAGAGTATAAGACACGCCTTCAGAGCCTCCACTTCAAGTGTTCTCTACAAGAGAAGACAGGGGAGTTGAGAGGAGGATACGATTGCATATACAAGGCCTCCATGGAGCTGAAGACCAGCAAGAAACTGGCCAAGATACTGGAGGTAGATTGATTAATGTTACAGTCGAGTACCGTACATTGCAATGACATACTGAGAGACTGAGACATTATCATGCAGGTTACATTCAGATTTAATCCTGGTATTTTGTTTATAAGGGATGATTCAGGAAAACTAGAGGTTAAATGTTTCATATTTACATTATTTTCTGTTTCTGGTTTTGATCAGTTTGTGTTGGCGATGGGGAACTATTTGAATAATGGCCAACCTAAAACAAACAAGACGACTGGCTTCAAGATTAACTTCCTTACTGAGGTGCATTTTACACTATCAGTAATTTTGGAAATATTACCATTACGGTAATGTGGGTTCATTGTGCTTTCATTTGGGACATCTAAATTTACTGTAAAGTGTGTCCGCTACAGCTCAGCACCACTAAGACAGTCGATGGAAAGTCAACGTTTCTGCACATTTTGGTCAAGTCACTGTGTCACCACTTTCCTGATGTGCTGGATTTTTCAAAGGACCTAACCATGGTTCTCTTGGCAGCCAAAGGTAAAGTAGATTGTTGTTATTTTCTCTGTGTTTTGCCTGAGGCTCTCTAAGGGCTGCCGTTGCTTCATCTTGAACATGCATAGAGACAGTTCACTTACATACAGACATACTGTATGTACGTGAACTAAAATGGCCTTGTGCCTGTAGTGAACCAGAGGAACATCACGTCAGATCTGAATGACCTCCACACCACCATCCAGGAGATCAGGTCAGCCTGTCAGAAGATGCCTGCTACTACCGAGGACCGATTCGCTGCGGTCATGAGCGTATCCCTTGGCGTATACTTTGGGTTCCTGATGATAGGGTAGCAATTAACATCTAAACATCTAAATCTTAACATCCAAATGTGCATACATTTTCAACGCTGTTTATGGTTGTTTATAGAGTCTATTTTAATAAACGAAACAAGGCTATTTTCACTGTCAGGGGTTGCAAAATATGAGAACCACTGTTTATATAGAACTACTATAAGAGCTATTTAGAACGACTTGGGCCAGAAAATTCCAGAATCACCTTGGTGCCCCTTAACCATTGCGTGTGTGTAGAACTTCTTGGAGAACAGCCACCCTGCCATCCAGTCTCTGGAGTCCCTTCAGCAGAGAGCAATGGAGGAGTTCAGCAGGACCGCCTCCTACTTTGGCGAAGACAGCAAAACCACCAACACTGAGGAGTTCTTTGGCATCTTCGCTGAGTTCACAAGCAAGTTTGAGGTACGCTTTAGGAAACTAGTCTTTTCCTTTCAGTAAGCTGTGATTTCAGATATAAATGGCTGCATGGATCATCATGAGATGAGAGAGTATGACGCCTTTAACTTGCCATTTCTAAACGTTCCAAAATGTAGACTGAGTACAGATGTGTAGGGTTATGTTATCTCATTACTTCACTGTTTGCTGTGAGTATAGTGCTTGTAATACATATAGAGCTCATTGTTTATGCTCTGTTTTCCTTTCCATCGCAGAGGGCTCTCTGTGAGCAGCAGGCATCAGATAATCCCAAGAGCCCTAGGAGTCCACGAATGGCCTCGCCACTGGCCTGGTAATACAAACAAACTGTATGGACACCAGGGAGATGCACTGAAGTACAGGGATGCCGTAAACATACAGGTGTAGTGCCTGTACATACAGAAACAACACTACATGTCGGACAAATTAAGAAAAACGTGTTTCTTCATAGAATGGAGAAATCATCATCTGTATGCTTCAGTAGGTAACACTGACTGGAAACCAGGATGAATAAATATGAACATGTTTGCCTTATAAAGGAGTTGTAGGTAGGATTTTAGAGCTATACATATATTGTCATTTGTTAGAAATGCCATAGACATCGGTCAGCTATCAGTGAGTGAAATGCTCTGTGAGAACATCTGCTCTGATTAAGGCCCCTTCTTCTATATAGATCCATTTAGATCTTTGAAACCACCCAAGCAATTCTGACCCATCAATGTCTCTTATCTCTGATTCGTCTGGTGGGAAGGGAGTGTGTATTTAGGTTGTTGATGTTTTTTTTCTTATTTTTAGCCATCTCTAAAATCCTATCTACAGCAGCATTTAATAGTCTTAGTTGCATTTATATGGCACAGACTAAGAAATAGAAGCTAACCTTGACCTGGCCGTATCTCTATTATTAAAATAATTATTTAGAGTGATAAATAATATAGTTTAAGTTATAGCTGACTAAGTATCCATATGCTCTTACATTTATACAAGTGTTAAATACATACAAGAGTTAAATAAATAGATATTTAATTTTAATATTCAGAAATGCTTTAATTAAGTGGTTTTGTAAGAAGCCACAAAGGATCATCTTTTAAACTTTACATGTTGTTTATTTTGTTTGCTTGTAACATATTTTAATACTTTACAGAGGTTTTTCTGTTCTTTTTCATATGAATTATGTAATAGCACCTACAGTGTTGATGGCACATTTCAAAGTCCTGGGTTGTTTCATCTTTATGCCAGCTACTTGATATCAAACGAACTCTCTCCCTGCTGAACTTTCTATTGCACTTGACAAAGGCTTAATATAGCTCCTACTCTGTATATATGAAAGAGAATGTGTTACTTCTTTGCAAATATCACGTTCCAACGCTTTAGAGAAAGAAATGTGTACCAATATACCAAGCATTCTCACTTTAGTAATCCAGTTAAAGTCACTAACAAACTAAATCGTACATAGTATGACCAAAATTGCTTGGCCTGAGAATGGGCAGTGTGCAATATTACATTCAATGCCATATTGAGCGTGCAATATATGAATATTTAGTTGCATTATATGCCTCATAATAAGTTCATACACTGTATAAGTCTTGACATTGTACATAATTACACAATTGAAATGTTATGCTTCATAGCACAGTATGCAGTTAATGTGATGGAATGTATATAGTATGTTTGCCAATATTTATTATACAGTATATTGTGAGTGATATTGTGATTGTCTCTAAGCATGGAGACAATATTTAACATAATGTTAGTAACATATAATGTAACATTTATGCCATAATGAAATATTGTCCTGAAATACATCCAGAATTGTAATTGTTCTGACAAATGTCTTTCTTAAGATTAGTGATATAGTTAGGCCTGTCAGATAATTACTATATCGACTTATTGTTTAACACAGAAAGCCTAGTGGAGCAATACCTATTTCTGTGGGTGGAGCACTAAAACTCATATATAGGCATCAATGCATTGTGCGTCTCATCGATTAAACTACACACAAACCTACTTGTGCTGTGAATCCAAACACAAGCATCCTTGCGAGATCATCCTGATATCACGTCACAAGCTCCTATTTCATACTTGCAGCGAAGCCAAACTGTGTGAGGTCAGGATGGTATAATACAATCACACCTCATCATCAATGATATCACACATTCATTTAATGCTGAAGTAGAGATGGTCAGATCTAAATAATGGCATTTCATCTCACACAACTGCAGCACATTACAAAGTTATAAAGCAGTAAGCTGCTGTATATGATTGTAAATGTAACTGGTCTGCAAGTGTAATGACCCATTCAAAGCCACATAGTAGGGAAAACCATTGCTTCCAGGACCTTAAGTTACAGCCAATAAAACACATAGTAAGAAATGTAAAATAGACTCACCAGTGACATCCATTATGTTTTACGATGAACTTTCATTGGGCAAATGTGTTAACAGGATAATTATTAACCGCGGAGAGATACTGTTTTTATTTAAGATCGAAGCAAGAATGAATGACCATACCTTTAAGTTTATGCACTCTAATGTATTAGTCCTGAGCTTTACTGGGCATTCTATTTTCTATTTATTCATCTATATTATAATTTATACTGTTTATAGCAAAACATCTAATTACTTTTTAACTTGATTTTTTACAGTGTAGATTGTATTATTTTCGGCGTTTATCTATAGCTGGGTAATCCTTCATGTAGAACCTAAAGGCAAAATATTTTTCCCCAAAAGGACTTTTTATAAGGCTACACATACAGTTGTATCTTGTTTGGATTCATTGGCTCATTTGATAAAAGAATATTCCAGTCCGTGGTGTTGCAAAGTCTCCGTTATGTGCAATAACAGAAGCTATATGGCAGGGGTGCCCAACCTTTTTTAACCCAAGATCTACTTTTCAAGTAGCCAACCTCCCGAGATCTACCAGTCCAGTGTC
>JAODTR010072691.1:0-15584 GCA_025399935.1 Amblyopsis rosae | reverse complement strand
GTACGGGCATCTAGTAAGGATGCCCCCTGGGCGCCTCCCTTGGGAGGTGTTCCAGGCACGTCCAACTGGGAGGAGGCCTCGGGGAAGATTATATCTCGGGAAAGGGAGGTTTGGGGTCCCCTACTGAAGCTGCTGCCCCCGCGACCCGACTCCGGATAAGCGGATGACGATGGATGGATGGATGGATGGATGGAAATACATGTGTATTTTGGATTATGTCCGAATTTTTCAATTGTGTGCGGATCATATTGCAGTATACACCATCAACAAGCCTTATCCGTCAGCAATTGGTGTCACTGTAATTTATATTTTCATAAATAACCAGTTAAATAAATATGTGGATGTGTCCAAGAAAAGTGAATGTAATTCAGGTGTCATTCCTGTCAATGTCTCTGCTCGTGGCGGAATATATGTCTTGCAAATTTGGCGCAAAGTTTGAAAAGCTTAAATGAAATTGCCTTATTTGTCCCTTTCGTGTGAGAGAAGCACGCTATTCATCAAGCTGTCTCTCACTGTTGTTTGAGCATCACACTTCCTGTGGAATGACCTGTCAACTCCCTTAAATGTATTTAATCTGCAGTATGACTGTGAGGTCACGAATGCAGGCAGTTAAATCTCCTTCTCTACCGCTACGACATGTTACCCGGGCCCGTTATCAGAAGAGGACAGCAACACAGCATGTTTAGCATCGATATGCAGCTAACACAATGATATGCCTAATTGCTGGACATTGATATAATTACAACAAACTACAAATAAGATTTAATAAGCAGCTGATGATGTTACAGTAGATGCAGAAGAACTGGTCCTGGCACCAATATTCTGTGTTACACAGGGGAATGTTGCTTACTGTATGTGAAAGTGGCGATGGTTGCAAATAACACGGGACGCAAATGCAATAAATGTTTAAATTGTAAAGATTACGCCATGGTTCCTCTGGGGGCAACCTTGGTGAGGTTTTGCAGTAGCACCAGTGCGACGCATAATTAGCTGCTGTAATAACCCCACACACAAAACGATTACTTAATTTATCCGAGTAGATAAGCAGTTTATTGAATCTGGTATATGCATCTAACATTCCCACTATAATTGGACGTTGGGATGAACGGCATAGCGGGCCTAATGTGGCAGCCGACTTTGCTCTCAGCCCTGCGGCTCTCTCCGGCTATCATCTCCTCCCCGTGAGGATACATTGCGTCTGGGCATTTGTTGGCTCTGCGCACCAGAGTGAAGGACCTAATCTATTTATCACAGGGGCTGCGTGACCACCCTGCCAGATTCCAGATCACCCCGGGTCCCCCTATGTTTCTCCTCAAGGAAAGGAGGACACACCGGTGGTGGGTGCAAGTTTCACACCTTCCAACCGCAGATGTCCGACAACGCATCTTTAACTGTCTGCATACATACTGAACATGCGTCATGCATACATACACACATGCTATACATTGTGTAGTGTGTGTACTATACTGTGTACTGTATATGATGGATGCTGTAATAGCGTCTTGCAGTAGTTTGTTTGTTTGTACTTTCAGTGTTGTCAAACACATACCGTATGAATAAGATGTTTTCTGCTGTCATGTATTTGAAGGTGGCAGAGGGCACCTTAAGTGAATATTGTAATTCTGCTCAAGCTGCATGAGTTCACATTCCAACAATGTCAAATGTGGCAGGTGAATCACATCATCAGAGCATGAATGCCTTTTTTTTTTTTTTTTTTAATGGCCTCAATGTGAAGAGGGCTTTTATTTGGTGTTCATTACACAGCTTGCATAGCGAGATTGGATTTTGGGTTTAGACGGACGTTTCTATGGTAACGTGCTCCAGGACAGGTACTGTGGCGGTGAGAACCACGGTGTACTTTGCCTTGAGCGGATGTTCAGAACTGGAGGACCCTTCTGGATTCATCTTCTGTGAATAACGCCCTTCTTATACATACTGATCGACAGGTGGAAAGCCGGCAGTGTGTTCTGTGAACACACGGTTTACAACTCGGCAAGTTTCGGGGCTATTTTGTTTATTCAGATTCTCTTTTATTTTCTTATTTCTCTCGCTCTCGCTCTCTCAACCCTATGGCTTGTATAACAGCAAGAGACGGTCTGAGCCACAGAAAGTAGAAGACTATCTGAGATCTTGTGACGAAGGAGCTCAATTCCCCTCCTCAGTGTTTTGTTTACCCAAGTGTAGCATGAGAATCTACCGGTTCACATGGGAATGGGCCTGGCCATTGCCAACACTTGGCGAGTGGTCATGAAGGCGCTCTAATGGAAATCGGAGAGCCTAACTGAGAACAGTAGGCATTGATTTTTCTGTGACGGCACAGACAGTCACTCACTAAGTGATCAGGTATGAATTCCATGCTATATACAGTACAGTATTTGTACTTAATGGAAGTGCTTCTCTAGCACTGACAATCACTGATAATAGAGTGCTTTCTTATCATGGAAATATGAAAATGTCCTGGAGTGGTGATGGAAAATAAATCTCCTGAGCCTGACCTGCACAAAGAAATGTGTGAATAAGCCACAGCAGATTGTTTGTCTGACTGTGTGTGTGTGCGTGTGTGCGTGCGTGTGTTTTTTTTATGCTAGCTGGGAAGTGCTGAGATTTCTGCTGTCCAACTTACGCTGGTGGATGGAGGAGTACCAATTTGACGGCTTCAGGTTTGATGGCGTGACGTCCATGCTGTATCACCACCATGGGATCGGTAAGGAGTGTTTCTGTACATTTTCATCACGCTTCATATAATTGACGGTACTGTCATGTATTGCAAGCAAATTGTAAGCAACATAATGTCATTTGTCAAATTCACCAAATCTCCTTGCAAGTATCTTATCGTTCTCTGTGCAAGCTTAAAAAGATAATGTGGTACTTCTACACAGCCCTGCCTGTATTAATAGGAAAATAAACAATGTGGTGAAAACCACTCACAACAACAATACCCCTGGCTTCACAATGCGTTTCGATGGTGGGGGGCGGAGCTTCTGAAGGAGTTTGTTTTGGTTTGACCTCAAAGTTAGCAAGTGTTCTCGAGAATGACAATTAAGTCACCTGATTTTGTTTACCGTGTGTGTGTGTGTGTTTGCTCTCAGGTACTGGTTTCTCAGGCGACTATAGCGAGTATTTTGGCCTCCAGGTGGATGAAGATGCTTTGGTTTACCTGATGCTTGCCAATCACATTGCACACACTATCTATCCCGACTGCATCACCATCGCAGAGGCAAGACTCACTAACTCATTCACACACACACACACACACACACAGTCACGCTACTTGACATTCATTTACTACCCAGTGACATTGCTCACGGCTATGATTAATGACCATACTTATTAGTGGTTTATAGCTCGCTAAAGATTTCATTAGTTTAATTAAGAAATAATGCAACGGAAAATGGGATGCCATTATCATCTGGTCTGCAGACGGAGGTTTTCTTCCTGCAGAAAGGCACAGAGCCTGACTGCTGCGAGAGACACCTGTAGAGAGACTGTAGTCAAATTCCTCATAGGCAGGTCTCGCTTAATGTTTTGGGACCCAAAATAAGGTTTAAAAAGCCATTTCCCCAATAGGTTATACTTCTGCTACGCATGTGCAACAACAACATTTGCGTCAGTCCAACCACACGATTGGTTAAACAAGTTAATGCTTGGCAGTCTTTTGGGAGTGGGCACAGGATATGTGCCCTCCAATCTGCCACATTTGCCTTTTCAGAATTCTCCCATAGAGCTTCATTCATCATTATCTATGTGGCATGTCTCCTATAAAGTGCCTCTGCAGTGGTTTGACGTTGTGCGTGTGTCCCTCTAGGACGTGTCAGGTATGCCTGCGCTCTGCAGGGCCGTGACAGAAGGCGGGCTGGGATTCGATTACCGCCTGGCTATGGCAATCCCAGACAAATGGATCCAGGTGAGCTGTGTTGACGTACACTGTATGCTTCGTTCAGATCTCGAGTTTCGTCGTTTACTAGTCAGCTTTGACGCCGCTTAAATAATTGTTAGTTTACACTGACTAGTTGCTACAAGTGGAGGGACAACTGAAAGCATTTTGCACCCAGCGTAAAGGAGAGAGCAAAATGCATATTTTGTTTTAGGGTTTGAAGCGTTTTAATCATTTAGTTTGAACACTTTGAAACTGGAAAATCTGCTGAATATGATGTGAGCAAATATGGCACTACTCTCTACTGAGGGGTAGAGAGTAGTGCCAGGCTGCTAGCCACTCAGCACTCGAGGCGTCTTTGTCCTCGTCAGTGAGTACATCACTTTTCATGGTCACTTTTCAAGTTATCTTTCTCTGCGTCAGAGCACCCCGGACAACATCAAACGCGGACATTATACTGCAATGGTTACCTTCCTCAAGCTCCGCTACGATTAAATGACCGTGAACCCTCTCTTATGCCCAGCGCAAAGCGGCATAAAGAGGGAATGCATGCGTCTTTGCTACAGTAGTTTCAGACCGATGCAGTTTACCCTCCAGAACCCACGTTGGTAAAATAGCAAATGTACAGGCGTGTAGGTGTAAACACGAGCTGTGGTCTAGACTATAGCGCATTGCTGGCGCATTGCTATCTTGAGGCAGCGGAAAGTGATTGCGCGATTGACCAACAAAAACATGCAAAGATACAACATGAAGAGAGCATGTGAAACATTATTGGTGTGTCACCTTCATCAACATGTTTTAGGGAACATGTTGGAACTTGGTGGAATCTCGCCGTTGCCTATGGTTTTCTTACACGCTTTCACAACCTTGCCGGTATTAAAGCAGTTCTCCTAGGAGCAAGCACGCCTAGATTTTTAAGGGAATGGGAGAAGACACTGATTGGTTTATTGTATGATATGCTAAAAACACACCCATGAATAATGAAAAGAGTTAAAAAAAAGTACAACCCTTTTTGAACCAAGCGCGTGGCACAGGTCCATTAAACTAACAAAATTTGGACACGCCCCTAAATTTAGCATTTTTATTAGACGTGCATTTAGATTGTTAAAATAGGGCCCTGTGTGTTTTTGTTACATACTTTTAGTTGCTTCATCCCAGCAAGTTAATTTATTTTCAACAAAATGTCTTGCGCTTTGCACAACGTGTCAGCTTTTGTTCATCATTTATTCACTGTATACATTATCAATCGATCAGTTTTTCAAATGAACTAAAGTTTGAAGTGGGTATGTGAGATGTTGCAGTATTATTTGTTAGGCAAAACTTAATTCAGTACAGCTTTTACTTCATGACGTACACTATAGGTCAAAAAGATCCCTTCTGAAAAAACATTACAAAATGTGATTTATTAGTGGATGCAGTTGTTTTTAGATCATACAGTATATTATAAATTCCTTTTGAAATGATGTATGTATTCTTTACACACAAAAGGAGAGACGCCAGAAAGCTTTGTGTTACATGAAGGCCATCTAGTCACTAGTCTAGGTTGAAATACTTTTACTGATGCTTTCTTCTTAAGTGCAGGCAATTCAATAGCTTGACAGCCACCTCAACATTTCACTTTGCTTCATTATTCAGTCTGAAATGTCTGTCCTTGGGACAGCTTTATATGATGCCAAAGGAGTTTATTTTTCAGATTGAATTCTGTGTGTGTGTGTGTGTGTGTGTGTGTGAGGAGGTGGTGGTGGTGGTTGGTGGGCGTCTATTTTGTTCTCTTCCAAACCAGTCCCTCAATGACCAACAAACTTTGTTCTTACAAACCTACAGTATGTGCCTAAAGCTAAATGAAGAGCTAACTGGATAGAAATTAAAATTCATAGTTCAAATAAGAAGTGCAAATTTGCTTGTGTGTTTATTTTCATTGTAGCTGTACATGACTTCATTAAAGCAGCAGTGTGTTTTATCAGGCCACTGGGGGTATAGCTAGCTATCCCGGTACCCAACAAACAACAATGGGGACTCACGGAGCGTTCTGGCGATGTCTGTCGCAACACTAGGCGCATTGGTTGCTGCTGCGCTGTTGAGACCAAACTGTGTCCGTGCTGTTGATTGGTCCACAGTGAATTACGTACTGTAGGACACTCTGTGCTTTCACGTGGGCGTTCTGCACAAAAGTTAAGGGTTTTTCAGCTTTGACTTTATTCTAAAAAAGCAAACCAGCGGCATGTGTACTACAGGAGCACCTCTTCACTCAGCAGAAGACTAAAGTGGAAAGAAGCATGCTAATGGGATTGTGTGTATGCGTTTACATGCCGCACGTTTGTTGCATGAGTGTGTTTGCGTACTGTACTTTGCCAATCTTGAGCTTGCAGTACACATCCAAAACACAAAGAGATTTTTAAGTAGTTCTTTTGAGTTCAAGTATTTCATAGTGAGAGAAAAACTACCAAAAATGACATTATGTGGCATTTGCAAAAATTACCACTGTAAGCTATCTACAGTAGGCTAATCATTTGTTTTCCATCTAACCAAATGGGCTGGAATAAGAAATATAGTTTGAGCATGTCCTCCGGTTCCCCATAAGATTTTTCATTTTAGAGGGAAAAATACTATACTTCAGGATACACAGGTTGGTATCATACTCAGATAATGGTGTAGTAAAATAAGAAATATGCATATACTTAAATTTATATTGGACATACAACTTCAGGTGGCAGTAATACAATGTGGTGTTAATGATGTTTCTATGGGAGATTCATTTTAAGATGGCTCCAGCAGTCCCTCTCAGATTTTTACAATGAAAAATACTGTATGCATGCCTTTTTACTTCATCTAGACACACATTTCTGTGCCCATTTGACTTTTAAGAGGATAATGGTGGTATGGACTACTCTACTGTGGTTTCATATTTGCCTTGGTTACTGTAGAAATTAGATCCATAGAATATATCTGAGAGCAGTACACAATTAATAATGAATAGCCCACTCCCCACCCCCAACCGCCACCGCCACCATCAGTGTATTCATAACCGCTACCTCCATTTATCTCCCGTGTGTGTGCTGAGGGTTTTATCAATTCTGCAAATATTCCTCGGGGAGCGCAGACGGGGAGGACTCGCTGGGAATAGTGTGTGCGTCTGTCTGCCAGCCACGTCTAGCTGTACTGGCTGTGTGTGAATCCATGCACGTTGTGTCTGTGTGTATACCTGGGGGGGGTAGAGCTGCAGCATGCTGCCGTGTCAACGTGGTTATGTTTGCATTTGTTATTTGTTATTAATGATATTCATTATTGGATAAATGCAGCCAAGGCCTGGCTCTACAGAATGTCTAATAACAGATTAGAAATATATGCAAAAGGAAAAGAATAGCTGTATAATAGGAAAAAATATATACGTATGTGTATATATATTTGTGTATATGTATGTATGCATGTATGTATGTGTAATATATACACATGCATACATACTGTTTCCACATATAATGTGAACAATTCAATTGAAAAACAAACTGAAATCTTCGAGGTGAAAAAATTTAAAATACAAACCTTACAATAACCTGGTTTCATAGGGTTGATCGATGTTAACTAAATTGGCATCGGACGATGTCTACAGTAATACACTGTGATGAAAGATTACACCGTGGGGGGGGCAGCGTTATAAATTTGTTCTTAGCTCTATTTATAAATGATTGACTATCTATGAAATTGATGTAGTAGTTAATGCATTACTATTAGCAGGTCAGGCAGTAGGCCTACTTATATTTGATGCCCATTCACCCCTACTCGCAGTGTTTCCTTACTGTTCCTCCAAAATCCCTATGCGTAGGCTTGGTCTAGTCTAGTCACATTGAAATATCAGTAGCTATTTCGAGGTTAGTGGGAGTCTTCTGAAGTGGTGTGCAGGATTCATATGCTCATATAATTCGCACAAAAGATGGACAGACGGCGATTGTCGTCAGCTAGCGAACAACCATATCACGGTAGGAACCGTAGGCTACTACTGGTGCAGCAAAGTGAGTGAGCACGAGCAGTAAACTATAAAGTCGTTTCGTTTTGCTGTTAGCATTATGTTAGCATAATGTATTTATTGCATTGCCAGATAGACATCGAGATAGTGTGATGCAGCCAAGGCACGAGTGTATATTGCATCTGCGTGTGTGTGTGTTTCAGAGAGAGAGAGGGGGGAAGAAGAGAAGTAATGTGGTCCTTGTCACAGCAATTCGGCGTGCCTCGGAAAAAGCGTATTACGCAGTGTTTCACTAGATATTTATATCTTTGTCGCTTTTTCACCGCTTTAAACATCGTGATGCATGTCAGCCATCGGCGATGGACGATGCATCGACTATCGGCCCAACCCTAATGCACACCCATATAATAATACTAATATACTAATACTAATACTTTGTTGGAGCACCTTTTGATTTTATTACAGCAGTCCATTTGGGTAGGAGTCTATTAGCATGGCACATCTTGACGTTAATCTTCTTTTGGTGAAGCCATGCTTTTGTGGATTTGTATGTGTGCTTTGGGTCGTTGTCGTGCTCACATTAAAGGTGGAAAAAGTTCTGACATGATTTATCTTTGTCTCATTCTTTTACATCACAAAAACCTGGCATTTTAACAGGGGTGTGTAGACTTTTTATATCCACTGTATATACACACACACACACACACACACACACACACATATATATATATATATACACATACATACACACACAATAAGGTATATATTCGCTAGTCTGCGTACTGTATTTAGTATGACTACAGTATTCTGTGCAGGTTTCTGCTAAACTTACTGATAGGAATCTGCTGTGTGACCTCAGCACAGCATGATCCTCTCACGCTAGTTTTTGGTGTCTCTCGATGGGGGAAGTTTATGCATCGTTAATCAAGCCCGTGTCTCTCAGCGGTGGGTTGCGCTCAGTAGCTCAGAGGAAGAAGAGAGGGAGAGCGAGCGAGAGTGAAAGAGAGAGAGTCCCAGACTTGACCTTCCTTAGCGATGCTAACTCTTGCTGTGCGCCAAGCTAGCAGACTTGTCTGTCAGTTACCCCGGGTACCTGATTAAAACTTAGGTGCCCCTCTGGAGGGGTTGTTGCTGCCATTACTTCTCAAACAATATTGCTTGCAATGCAATATTCATTTAGCTTCTTGCTCGCAATATTTTTCTAGAATAAATAGTGTTCGCGTCTCCCCCCTGCGGAGAGGCCCGCCATGTTATTCAGGAGCGTAGATGCAGGTATATATGTTCATGTACCTCCGTGCAAGGTGGGAGGTGTTGGCGTGCTTTTGAACATGGCTTGCTCTACCCAATGGACTCGCCTCTTCTCAGGGAGTGTCAAATCGGCAGTATTTGAAACACCAGCGCTCAGCATGTATTTCTCAGTCAGTGAGTGGTGGTGGTGTAGTGGACGTGAATCTCCATCCTGGTTCCTTGAGCTCAGCTTCACTCTGTGTTTTGTTCTCAGCATGAAGAAGAAAAAAAAAAGCTGTAAGGACAACAGGCTTTGGAAAATTAAGATATCTTAATGAGAGGGCCAGATACGGAGCAGAGCACAGGTTTTGATGATTCGATCTGATTGCGGCCATAAAATGCTGTCACTCCTAATGGATAATGTTACAAAAGCCCACTAATTTAACAAGCACCCTTCCCTCGAGCTACAATAGATTGAGATGTAATTGAAACAATTACAGGCGTAGGAGGCAGAGGGCTAACTGGGCTCAGTGAGGATAAGACAAGAAAAGGCAGAGTTCTCAAGCACCCTTACTACCAGTTTAAACGTTAACTTCTTTCCAATCAGAAACCCAGTTTTTGGACTAAGTCTCTCTAGGTTGTTTATAATTGAAACATAATATGAGCCCACACAGGTCTGCTCGCCACAAAAGAAAAGAAACATTTTTCTTGTTGACACTTGGCTGTGTTCATCAGTAGAAGCACAAACCTTATAGAGGCTCAAAACGAGCTTGAATCTTTGCTACTGTGGCATCGAGACCAGCACAGAATGTTCCAATAAAGTGATATTGAACTTTAATAAAAGTCTACAGATAAATGTAAATCCACACGCTGACATTTACAGCGAAATATTTCATTTGGTAATTTTATTTAATAAACTGCTTTTCTACTGGGACCCATTGTTTATCACAAACATATGTCATGCCAGCTAAATTGTTTCCTGCAATATATTTTCACTAGATTCCTCTTGACAAATGTATCCCATCATTCTATGGCACTTGAACCAATGTCATGCTGGGAGTTATGATACTGTACAATATACTGTATCCTATGGCTGAAAATAAACACTGAAATATATTTGGTGTAATCAACAAGCGACCAAGCTGAATACTCCCGATGCTACACGTCAGTGTAATGTATGTGTACTGTAGACTATATGGAGGATATATTGTGGCACAGAAGCTATTGTATAGTCATGGGCTTTTTGTAAAGTTTAATAACCCTTTAAATATGTATGCCGCTTTGCAACTAGACTACAAGGAGCACCTGCTTCCATTTCCCTCCCTCACACCCAACCTCGCCTCCGCTAACGGCAGTATTTCAGCTTCATCCTGCTTTATTCTATTAGCTAATTGTACATCCAGGATTTCTGTGTGCAGTGTTAACTGGCAGTGTAGGATTTAGACAGCAAGCTTCTTCACTTAAGCTTATTAGAGGGAAACCGAAAGGTGTTTCAGCAGACCTAAGCATCAGGCAGAGATATTTTCGTGGGTGGAGAGGTTGTTAATTTCCAAATTGGCAAAAGTATGCACATTGAGAATTCTATACTCTACACTATACTCTACTTTCTACTGTATATATGTGTCAAGAGTAGATGTCCCCATGGTAACACTATGTTTCCACAGTTCCAATACTGCAGCGTTTGTTAAGAGGTAGCGGTGGAACGACCAGGCCAGGCCTCCGAGGAGCAGCAGTGCAGAGACCCAGGAATCACTCGGCCACGTCCGTCGACAAGAATGAGATTACCTCGCCCTGTCCTAATTAATCTGAGCACTCTGGTTGGCTGCTGACAGCAGGCTTGCAAAGTGAGATTTGCGCTCTGCTCATTACCATTGATGAAGTGCGGTGTCAGTGGCATCGGTTCGCCGTGGCGGGTCGGGCACATGCGGGCGAGCTCGTGGCAGCCCGGTCCACCGCCCAGTCAGTCAATGTTGTCTCCGCGTCCAACACTCCCAGGCGCAGATTAATTGCTCCCAGGCCACTTTTGTGGTTGGATTGAACCGTAATGGTTCATGAAAGTGCAGAGCGCCTGATTGTATGCGAAATGAGGGGGCGGCTATCAAAACCTCTCGGGAGTAAATTCCTCACTTGTTTAGCTCTTCTTTCTTTTTGGGAGCTGATCACAAACTGCATCTGGAGGATTAATTTACTCTCTGCTGTTATTGCTGTCTAACAACAAGCTACAAGAGCCAGTCACAGTATGAAAACAAAGCCTTGATTTAGACACACAAAAAAAGACTTGTAAGAAATGAAATAATGCGACAACATGGGTTGAGGTTTACATATGCAGCATTTAGCAGACGTTTTTATCTGAAGCTTTTATTGAAATAAATACTTTTGTCAATAGTAATAATAATTGTAATAATAGAAGAGGTCATAACCAATTGTTGGATGCAACCAGTCTCATAATGGCAGCAGCATATCAGGGCTAACTTGGTTAAAGATTACTCAAACCCTGTTTGGCATGCAAAACTAAAATAAGTAATAATTAGGATTTTCAGTTCAAATCCGTTGATGGCAACACATGAGCGCCTGTAAATGCACCACTGCTAATATTAAACTGTGTAATATACAGTAAGGGATAGCTGGGTCAGCAGTTAGCTAGGCCTGCTGCTTGAAAATCACAGGGTGAGCAGGGATAAGCCGCACGAGGATGTGACCGGAAACAGTAAGTGCTTGCCTCCAACTTTCCGGCGGTTCCGTTGGTGGTGATTAATATGACCACACAGGCTGTGAGTGTGAAGAGACGTGCATGTGGACAGACGGGAGATATAGACCGGGGTAGACTCGCTTTTAGATGGACCAGCCAGTTCATCTCCGACATTGATCGGCACAATTTACTCTCTTTACTCTGAAGATTATGGCCCTGTAGAGTAATATAAAGGTTTCCTGACATGTCAATCACCTGTCACGACCAGTTCCACTGAGCAGGTTTCAGCCTGTCAACAGAGATGGCCCGTCCAACTCCCCTGGCTTGTGAGACAGTCGGAGTGTCTCTCACAGAGTTTTCCGAGATAATTCTTCTGGAAAACCTAGGGTTTTTGGGGTTGCTCATCACCTTCCAATTTAGCCATGATTGATACTATGGTTGTCTTTCCAGTATGGATGCCTTATTAAAACATCCCCTTAACCTCTACAGTGCATCTGGTCAACTCTGCTATGTCCTTTTCTCCCACACTGCCCGTGTGGTCTTGTGTGAATGGCATAGGTTGTATACAGTATATAATGCAGACAAACCCTCCGTGACGTCACCCACAGATATTTCCAAGATCGGGTTTCTTGAAAATTGAGCTGTGCTGGCTCTGGCCGTCGCCATCTTTGTAGCACATGACTCCGCCTGTAACTCCCCCCCTATCTGTTATAATGGGATCAAAGTATGGCTTTATATATTTTTAACCAATGAGTTATGAAACAATTCACCGCCCGTCATCATGAACGGGGTGACTAGCTATTTAAACAAAAACATTAACCAGGCTGCTAAAGTTTGACATTTTAACATGGGAGTCTATAGAGATTGATTTAACATGGGAGTCTATAGAGGTTGATTTAACATGGGAGTCTACAGTATAGAGATTGATTTAACATGGGAGTCTATAGAGGTTGATTTAACATGGGAGTCTATAGAGGTTGACTCCCTATTGCAGCCAGCCTCAAGTGGCCATGGGAGCAGGAGGGTCTAGTGGAAGGTTTGGGTTCGAACCCCGGTGTTGACCTACACTACCCCCACCGCTATATAAATGCAGTCCATTTACCATTTACCATTTAAGGAACTGCCGATTTTGGCACAAATGTTCCGGCTTGGTGATTAGTAGGCCTGGACCAGAATATTAGACTATTCGGGTATTCGTTTGATGTGTAGGTATTTCAGTCTTAATTTTGGGATTTGGGTATCAGTATTTTTTCCGTAAAAAAGATATCAGTGTGTTCAATTTTCCATTGGTTAAGCCTACACACTGACAAGTTGTTGGAAAGTGCAACTATGTGGTCTGAAAGAAGAGTGATGAAGTGTAGCTTCAACACGGACTGCCATTGGCTATTGAAGATTTTGCAGAGCTCCTATTCGTTCAACAAAATTGTCAATCAGACTGCAGCGGTTATTTTCATGTCCCAACAGAGTCACAGAATGGAAGGTTACGTCTGCAGGTTAATATGAAATTACTGCAACAACAGTTAGGATTTTTTTTATCTAATAATGCATTTTGGACTAAATATTTTACTGGATTGGACATTTGCCAATGTAACAAGATTGTTTTGGACTGTTATTGAATGGAGGATTAGTGGTGGATAGATACATGAGTCTAGGTGAGTACAGTACCTGTGTTAAAATTTGAGGTAATTACTACAAATCTTACTTAAGTTGGTCTGACAAAATCTGCTATGTAGAGTTATTAATGTGCACAAGCCCTTAAACAGTCCTGACTGTTAGCTTGGATCTTAAATTGCCAGTATGGGTTTCGTTTGTCGTCTCGTGTCCATCTGTGTGTCCCCCCCCTCCCCCCACCCCCCCACCCCCCCTTAGCCCCTCTCATTACAGCTGAGCCGTGCTGATGTTTACTGTAGTAAACTATAACAGCACAAACTAAAAATGCTTATAGAACTGTTATGTACAAGCAGTCTTGTTTATTTTATCAAAATAAATAATAATTAAAGCATAACTGACATGCTACAAGTTCAGATACACACAAACATTCCCCTGTGCAGTCAGTACAGGAGCTTGTGATTACTACGGAAGATCCGAAGCTCAAAAGATGACATTCAGGCCAGCTCTAGTGATTAGGCACCCTGTCTGATTGCAACGATTTACCAGTGGCTGCGTGGGCAGATGTGCTTGGCGATGCGATTTGTCAGATGCTTGCACCACCTATTCTTGGGTCCCTGTGTACATGACCCCTGGGCAGGACGTGTGAGAGTGGGCAGGCCAGAGGCAAGGCATCGATTCCTGGCTTGGATTTATTGTCGAATCCCCTCCGTTCGGATGAGAGGCTCTGACCTTGCCCATCTCAGGTGGGGAAAGGCAGGCGTCTCACTACCCATGGGCCATAGGGAAGTTATTAAAAACTCTATTACAGCCATTCAAAGATAGACATAACTCAGATGGATAGACTGGCATGGATATAGAGATGTCAAAACAGAGATTGATCTGAGAAGGAAGTTCAACCAATAGAAAAGTTGTGAAAGGCGGAAAAAGTCCTCAGTGCAGACCCAGAACGCCACGCAGCATTTCAGACTTAAAATGGATCCATGAGATAGGAATCTGTCGTACCTCTTTTTTTTTCTTTCTTCCCCCTGTCCTTGGGCAGATCCTGAAGGAGTTTAAAGATGAGGACTGGAACATGGGTAACATCGTCCACACGTTGACCAACAGGCGCTATGGAGAGAACTGCATTGCTTATGCAGAGAGCCACGATCAGGTACGTCTGTGTTAACAACACCTCCATATTGTACAGTACCACAGGTGCTGTCTGGGTTACACCAGAGCCATGGAGAAAACGTGTTAACTAAGTTCACTCCAACGGACCGTTTCTTTTTTTCTCTCACAACAATGGCGTATCGTGGAATCTCAAAACAGTTCCCGGAAGCAAATACTATAAGTACCCTATACATAGTATTGTACACGTAAATTGCTGTATTTATTGACCAAATATTCCAGATATGTATCTGTATTTATCTATTCAATTCCACCAAGCACTTTCTGGAACCGTTTTTCGTCTCCATGAACCATGTGACCATTGAAAATGTGACTCACTTCTAAATGGCTCTGGGTTTCACTAACTGAAAACCCCTTGCCTCTGTCAGGCTCTAGTTGGGGACAAGACTCTGGCATTCTGGCTTATGGACAAGGAAATGTACACCAATATGAGCTCCCTGATCCCCATGTCTCCTATTATCGACCGTGGCATCCAGCTGCATAAAATGATCCGCCTCCTCACCCATGGTTTGGGTGGAGAGGGCTACCTCAACTTCATAGGTGAGTCCAAATTCAGTCCAGAGTTTAGTTACTTCAAGTGATTCTCAGACTTTTTCACCCATGACCCCCAAAAATACTGCAGGATGTACGCAACAAACAACTTACTTTTGAAGGTCCTATGAGCATTGTTGCCCGTACAATTATCGGTTTTTGGTATACATTGCATGCTGGAACCTACTACTCTACTGGCAAAGATGCCCCTGAGCCAATGTTAAGTCTCTACACTGTAAAATAATGCAGTTATTTACAAGTTTAACATTCTGGCTTCTAAATAAAACAGGTGGGCCTTAACAGGTTTTGGCAACTATGTACAGCAGAGTAACAGTATTTTTTATTATTATATAGTTAATGTGTGTCCATGTCTTGGCAAACTGCAAATAAAAACCTTTTCTGTTCAGTGAAGGTGTTCTATATTTGATTTTAGAGCTATTATATTTAGAGGATTAGCACCGCTAAATCTGAGGCCATGGTTCTCAGCCGGAAACCGATGGAGTGCCTACTCCAGGTGGGGAGTG
>JAODTR010072680.1:0-14330 GCA_025399935.1 Amblyopsis rosae | reverse complement strand
TGGACTGTATGTAAAGTATTTGTTCGGTGTGACATAAAATAAAGTATTTATTCACGGTCACATGGACTGTATGTAAAGTATTTGTTCGGTGTGACATAAAATAAAGTATTTATTCACGGTCACATGGACTGTATGTAAATGATTTATTCAGTGTCATATTAAGTAAAGTATTTATTCACGGTCACATGGACTGTATGTAAAGTATTTATTCAGTGTCACATTTAGTAAAGTATTTATTCACTTTCACATTTAGTAAAGTATTTATTCACTGTCACATTAAGAAAAGTATTTATTCACATGAACTGAATGTAAAGTATTTATTCAGTGTCACATTTAGTAAAGTATTTATTCACGGTCACATAAACTGTATGTAAAGTATTTGTTCGGTGTGACATAAAATAAAGTATTTATTCATGGTCACATTAAGTAAAGTATTTATTTTTACTTATTTACTGTCAGATTAATTAAATATTATAAACAAAGTAATGTATTACCAATGAAAGGGTACATTGCTACTGTACATTGGCTGTACATGTAAACTGACCAGAGTACTTCACAAGTCAAGTCAAGTGCATGTATATAGCCCTTAAAGGCATAGTCAGCTATTGCAAGCTAAATGTAAGCTAATACACTTTTACACTAATACTAATATCTCCTCGCGTTTCGCTAGCTTACCGTTCTCTGTGCATGTTGAAAAAGAATCTGATTCTCCTACACAGCCCTGGCTCCATAAATAGGAACATAAACAAAGTGGCGAGCACCGCTCATATCAACAAAGCGCTACACTTTGCTTCAAAGTGCATTTTGACGTGTGAGGCGCAGCTGCAGAGGACCGTGGAGATATTCTGTTTGGATTTGATTAATCACATTGCAGTCTTAAAGGACTGAACCTCGTTAAGCGCTCAACATCTGATCGCTATCATCAATGGATGAGTAACAATGAATCAGTATGTGAGAACCCAAGAGTACCTTAACAGACAGAGTTTTCATTCAGTACATTTTAATGATCGCTGGCGTCAAGCGTGACATGATGTGCTGTTGACCATTAAGTCCGGTCTCCTTTCTTTTCAAGAACTTTTTTGCTTCATGACGAGCCAATTAGAAAACCATTAGAGATAATTCTGTTAAATGGAGATGAAAAGAAAAGAAATGAAATAACGCCACCGGCAGCACGTCATTGGGAACCTATGTGCCGTGATGTTCTGGACCTCTAATGATCGCTAGGGTGATGTGTTGTCGCTGGCAACGTGATGAGCTAAGGAGCTCAGAATCTGTAGGAACTCAGTGGAGGAAGAAAGGTCCTGATCTAATTTACAAATAGGGCAGCACAAACATATACGTGGCCTTGCACAGCCTAACAAGGAGGAAAAGCAGGTACACGGGTGAAAATAATCAATACGGTGACCCTATTAAGAAAATCAAAGTAGATTAAAATTGTCCTAATGTGATTGCCTTCCGAGCAATCATAAACTTAATTACTAAATATGAGACTAAATTTACGGCCGGCCTCTCCATCTGTTTATTCTACTATAAAAGTTTACATCCCAATATAAGAGAGTGTGCTTCCTGTAACTGGGCCTTGGTGTTCAGTGGGTATTAATTAACTTAACACTGTGCTGTAAAGACACCCTAGCAGGCCCAAGTCATTATAGCACCATCAGCTGCAAATGGACAGTGTATTTTATCAATTAAAACATGTCCCGGGGGATGACCCCAGCCCTTAATCTAGTCTAATAAACCAGGACGTTTAAAGCTGCCATATTTATGTCCTCGCTGGCCACAACGACGACGTTACAATAAATGTGCAACATCGATCGGACAAATTCTCAAAGGTGGGTCAAAAGTCAGATAACTTTTCTTTTGAGAACACTCAAGATATTAAAAAGTCTTCATCATCTCAGAATTAGCTCTCTGTGTGCGCTGTGTGTGTGTGTGCGTGCTGTGTGTGTGTGTGCTTTGTGTGTGAATATGTATGTGTTCTGAGTGTGTGTGTGTTGTGTGTGCATTGTGTGTGTGAATATGTATGTGTTCTGAGTGTGTGTGTGTGCATAAGTTTTGGGGGTGTGTGCGTTGTGTGTGTGTGTGTGTGTGTGTGTGTTGTGTGTGAATATGTATGTGTTATGAGTGTGTGTGTGTGTGTGTGTGTGTAAATGTGTGCGTGCGTGCGTGCACACGTGTGTGTGTGTGTACCTGGCACATCAGTGAAGGTCTCTCCCAGGACGGACAGATGAAAGTTCAGTTTCTTCTCTTTCAGCTTCAGCAGGGTCTTGAAGAACAGCTCGGGGTCTTTGTCATGTTCCCTGTGCACGCACGCACGCACGCGCACACACACACACACACACACACACACACACAGTCCAGGTTGTACAGCAGCAGGCAGATCACGGTGCTCCCCAAAGGGCACTTGCCTGTGATGTGTGCGTGCGTGCGTGTGTGATGTGTATAGTGTGTGTGGGTGTAATGTGTGTAATGTGTGTGTGTGTGATGTGTATAATGTGTGTGTGTGTACTGTGTGTGTGTGTAACATGTCCCTGCCTATTGAAACTCCACCCGGGAATTCACCCCTTGCTCTCGGCTAAGCTCAGATGCCCTCCGCTCGTTGAAACGCTAGCCGCATTGACTGAGGCCGCCTCAGCAACGTGCTAGCGTCCAAGGTGTGCATGGAGCTAATGGGCGTTAGCATGGACAGGTACCGTCGTCAGCTAACGTTGTCAGCTAGCATCGTCAGCTAACGTCGTCAGCTAGCTTCGTCAGCTAGCAACATCAGCTAGTGTCGTCAGCTAGCGTCGTCAGCTAGTGTCGACAGCTAGCGTCGACAGCTAGCGTCGACAGCTAGCAACATTAGCCTGCGTCGTCAGCTAGTGTCATCAGCTAGCGTCGACAGCTAGCGTCGACAGCTAGCGTCCATCATGTTGAAAAGAAACAACTGCCTCGCCCTTGAGTTGTGACTTTGTCACCTGCTCCTACACTCTCTAGCCATTAGTTCTTAGGTGAACCCGTTCCTAGGGCAATATAACATCTGTGGGATTTGGTCTGTTTTGAAGTTACGCTTGAAGTGAAGCTTTTGATTGCGTTCCATTACAAAGATCCCTGCATGTGTTGTCCGCAGCTAGAGCATGAACGCATCACACCATCGCCTCACCGAGGGTCTCTATCGTCGCTCTTCTACCAGTCAGTTTGTGGTGCCTCCCGACGTCTCCCCCCGTGTCTCTCCCTGGAGGTCCTACACATCAACAACAACAAACCCACCCACTCGGTCAGAAGGTGAGCTATAACCCCCCCTCCCCGTCTTGCTCTGAAGGTCACAGTGTCTCCACAGGAGCTAACAACGTCCTGCTGTGTCTCCGTGAGGTCTTCTTAGGTGAGGTATTAGAGGGGGCTTATTTATTCTCATTTCCAGGGCTGGTATTCAGGGTGTCCCCAGTGGCTGTGAGGCTAATTCCCTGATTTCCTAGCCTCTTTAACTCCTCACACGAGGCATGAAGCTCTATTCCCCCTCTGACGATGCAGGAGAGGACGACGAGCGAATCAAACGCTAGATAACTGAGTGGCCCCTCCCACCTCTGAAGAGGAGAACGGTTGTTAATTAATGTGTGGGGTGTGACTGTCAGGAGCACTTCCTGAGCGCACACACGCATACATGCATGCGCACACGCGCACACACACAAAGCACTACTGAAAACAACACACACACACAAGCAGGCCCGTGCTTGCGTGTGCATGCATGTGAGAGCGTGCGCCTGTGACGCCTGGCTCCATACTGATGACCCAGATCTTTTAATGAGGCCCGTTAACCCCCAGCGACAGCCAGGCATCTCTGAGCTGTCAGGCCGCTGATTAGTGCCTGAGTGACAAACAAAAGCTACACGGCATCATTTGCCCATAATCACCCCACCTTCCCCACGCGCACCGCTAATCTGCTGTGAAGGCAAATAGAGGTTGTTAGTTCTCTAATCTAATGGTACGGCGCAATGTCACTCCAGGACACTAGGGGGTAGAGTCTTTACAGGACCTCTCAGAGCAGGGTGTGTGGCACTACATGGCTAGAGGCTCACCTGCATGTGGTCGGAACGGAGGTAGTCTCGCAGAGCAAACCTTTATTTACATAAAGTCTGGGATACAGCACTAGCTAAATGCGCCAAGATCCGCCTACTTGACAGGAGAGGTACTGTGATTGACATGCATGACGACCAACTACACAAGTCAGTGACCAAGTTGGCCGTTAAACTTACAATGAGGAATTTGTTAAAAACCAAACGACAGGACTCTGGCTGTTTACAGGTCTTGTGAATCTGTTAAATGCGTAGGCTATGGTTACTGCTTAAAATAAATAGAACACTATAAATTAGTAAATAAAACAGTGTATTAGCGTCGCACCGAAAATTACGGATACACACATACTTGTGAGTGACAATGCTAACAGCCAATGGAAATCGAGTTTCACTTCCCTAAAGTCGGGGTTGAGCTTGTGCTGAGGTGTATGTATCAGACGTTAATAATGGGACTCTTATGTGACGTAGTGCTAATGGACGATAGAGGCTGAGACTAGACTGGAGGTGACACTGAGCCCAATGTGAGCCTGACAAGGTGGTGCTATGAACCTAAGCTGCCACTGTGCCCCCCAGACATCTTCCCAACCTGAGCCAGGCTCTACAAGCTAGCGGACACACAGGCAGGTGTGTTCTCTAGGCCCACCCGTGGGAGCCACCCTGACCAGCAGGTGTGTTCTCTAGGCCCACCCGTGGGAGCCACCCTGACCAGCAGGTGTGTTCTCTAGGCCCACCTGTGGGAGCCACCCTGACCAGCAGGTGTGTTCTCTAGGCCCACCCGTGGGAGCCACCCTGACCAGCAGGTGTGTTCTCTAGGCCCACCTGTGGGAGCCACCCTGACCAGCAGGTGTGTTCTCTAGGCCCACCCGTGGGAGCCACCCTGGCCAGCAGGTGTGTTCTCTAGACCCACCTCACCAAACTAAATGCTTACATGGTCACGGTTTGTACCTCTCTTTATTCCCGCCTTGCAGCTCTCTAGCTCAACAGCCTCATCACCCCAATGACCTCCAAGAGGAGTGCAGAAGAAACCGAATAAGAAATTAAAAGAAAAACAACTACATGATCAAGTAGAAAAAAGTAGCTATCTTCTGTGGGATACCAGCAGAGCTCATTAATATGCATAACATACCAACCCAAAAGAAAATAAGATCCTCTCATTTAGAGATCAGTGATTAAATATTCCCCTTTATGTAGCACCCAAGAGGTGCATTTTAAAATTCAAATACTATTTACACCAATGCACAATGTGAAATGAGTCCTATCACCAGAAAACAAAACGACTGAAGCCCTAATTAAGGGGACACTTGAAAGACAAAGAGGGGCTTGTTGGGGAGATTGTGACAGTTGACTCTGTTACGGTAGCGGGAGAACCAGCACACTTTAAAATCAAGCGCTTGATAAAAGGCCATATTTCACATATCTTAAAGAGCGGCCACGTGGGAATGGGCTATGCTAGACTTTGGTCTTTCAAAGCAGGCAACGTGGACAGAGAATGTAGTCATGGCTAAAGCAGTGCTCTAGTTATTCTGAGCTCTTACGAGAAATTTTGTACCGAGCTCGGAGGGAATTCAGCTCCTTCTCCCACAGAAGTTAAAGGATGGGTTAGTGGACCTATCGCCAGAAGCTAGTTCCCTGTCAGAGAGCTGACCATAACATCCATACAACCAATATAGTGTCATTATCAATAAGGGGAGAAATCTGAAAACATTTCAGTTTCTCATTTAAATCAAGTAGCGGTATTTAATAAAACAATAAATAAGATACATATTTTTTTAAAGGTGTATCCTATTGCTGGGCCCATCTAGACAAATAGACCTACGACAATAGCAATGTTTGGAGCTACATCTTGAAACAAAGGCTTGACCCCCACTGATTGTTCCGCCATGCAGGGTTGCTGTGCCAACGCTAGGTGAACAGGGTTCCCTGTCCTGAAGCCAGCAGAGAGACGTTTGTTGTTGACCACCTATGGCCACCCCTTGCTGCTTGTGGTGCCGGGGTGACCTCTGTTCCTCGATCACCGTCCCCTCCAGTCAGAGTACGGCCAGGGCAGCCCTGCTCGTGGGGTCCCCTGGAGCCCAGGGACAAAGCTCTAGTCGGGAGGATGTTGGCCATACTCTCCCCGAGGCAACAGGTCATCTTCACATGACTACTCTCTCCTATGTTCTCCTCCTCTCCTCCCCTCCCCTCCACTCTCCTACCCTACCCTCCTCCTCCTCTCTCCTCTCTCCCCCTCCCCTCTCTCTCTCTCCTCTCTCCCCCTCTATCTGCCTCCACCCCTGGGATGTGGACCCTGCCCTGGAGAGCGGTGGCTGCCTGCAGTACAGTGGTGCTGTAATCTGAGGATCCAGGCCACACGTAGATTAACAATCTGTGAACCACCAGGACAGAATGCGGAGCAGGGGGGTTGAAGGGAATAGAACACACTGAGAGGCTTTAATCAGGGAGATTAACAGGGCATCTCTCTCCCTCTCTCTCCCACCCACCCTCTCTAAATCCTAATTTAGCCCAGAATGAAGCCTGAAACGTTTATGAAGCCTGGATGTTGGGAGCAATAATCCATCTGTGTTTTGCTCAGTTTAGAGGCGATTACACGACGGCTGCTTTGTTACTGATATAAGAGCAGGTGAATAACAGACTAACAGCCAGCACCACTAATGCAGGCACAGAGCAGTGGTCTTGGCGGCTGTTAATCTGATTTACAGACTTGTTTTGGTGAGGGAACAGCGTGCCCAACGCTCACAGCAGAAAACCTGTTGTCTTCCCCCTCATCAGCAGACAGAGAGGACGGTGGCCAAAAACAACACAAAACATGAGAGCAGTTATTGTTCTTTCTGTAGCCCCCACACAGCTGGGCTCTGCAGCGTATCTCTCTAGTGTAGCTCTGCAGCGTATCTCTCTAGCGTAGCTCTCTAGCGTAGCTCTGTAGCGTAGCTCTGTAGCGTAACTCCGTAGCGTAACTCCGTAGCGTAACTCCGTAGTGTAACTCCGTAGCGTAACTCTGTAGGGTAGCGCTGCAGCGTAGCTCTCTAGCGTAGTTCTCTAGCGTAGCTCTGCGGCGTATCTCTCTAGCGTAGCTCTGTAGTATAACTCTGTAGCGTAACTGTAGCGCAGCTCTGTAGGGTAGTGCTGTAGCGTAGCGCTGTAGCGTAACTCTGTAGCGTAGCTCTGTAGGGTAGCGCTGGAGCGTAACTCTGTAGCGTAGCTCTGTAGCGTAGCTCTCGCCCTGCTCCGACACCGTCCCGTCCTGGGCGGAGTGCCGGGGCATGAGACCTCCATGGCCCAGGGACGCTGCTAAGGACCAGTGTCACACAGGGTCAAGCTGGAGGGTGCCGGAGCTTCAGAGTCAGATAAATGTATACGCTGAGCTTGCTGCTTACTGTTCAGGCTGTGGGTTTGTTGCCTCGGCAACTGTCCGGTAAACCAGAGCAAAGAAACAGGTAAAGGGGTTAGGCATCTTGCACAAGCAGGTGGGCCAGCCATGTTAGGAATCAGACCCGCAACCTTTCGTGTGGTGATCGATTACCTAACCACTAGACTTTCCACTGTATGTATGTGCGTGTACGCATGTGTGTATGCTTGTGCGTGTGTGTGTGTGGCCATAACGTACCACCTGTGCGGCCAAACAATGTGCAGGGGTCCAGCAGCTCCTTTGACCTCCTTGGCGGAGGCCCTGCCCACATCCAGTGGGGAAGGGGGGAAGCCCGGGTCCAACGCCGGGGTGAGCCGTGCCTCCTCAGCGGCCCAGGGGCTGAGTGGCTCCTCCCCCTGCCCCTGCCCCTCCCCCAGGCTGTAGGACACACAGGGACACATACAGTTTAAAGGTGTAGTCAGTCATTAATTCAGTCACCCCTTCAATGCCATAGGCTGCTCCCTCAGAAGCCCCGCCCCCTTCAATGCCACAGGCTGCTCCCTCAGAAGCCCCGCCCCCTTCAATCCCACAGTGTGCTCCCTCAGAAGCCCCGCCCCCTTCAATCCCATTGGAATGCAGAGGCTGTTGTTGTTGTTGTTGTGTGCAGTTTGTATTGCTTTATTTGTGTTCCTATTTACGGAGAAAACCAGATTATTATAAAAAATCTTTTATTCAGAGAATGGTAATATAGCAGACCATGAGGAGATATTTGGTGAGTTGGTGTGTATTATCTTACAATCGCTTACTATACTTTTAATGTTGGCCTCACTAGTTCCAGTGTGTCGGGGTACAGCAATTATTGTATTGTTTGTACAGAATTTGCATTGTTTACAGATAGTACCGCCTTGAACAACCAATTTGCTGTTTGCTGCTTGTTTTTCCTACACACTGCTCACCACAATAGTTTGGAAACATTTTGTTGATGTCCGTGGATGAGAACAAATTGGACTAAATTACTTTATTTGACAGAATTCTCAGATAAGTCATATTAGATCAGTGTCTTCAGAAACTGCAGTATAATTTTAACCAAATTACCACAGTTTGAACGATTTTACACCCGTTTTTACTCTAAATATAAGGTGCAACGTGGAACAACGCAAGGACTTAACAACATAAAGTGTGCATGCTGGTTTGCGTATTTTCGCTGTAAAAATAGGAAATAGCAGTGCTGCAATAGTATTTGAACTAAACATTAAATTGTCAAAGTTAATGCAGTTAAACATAACCAGTAACAGTAATAACTTTGCCTTATACATTTGCACATGGAAAGAAACCAGTGGGAACAGGAGTAAAACCAAACATGCGAATGCAACCAGCCAAACACCAATCACACAGTATAGTTTGGACGATAAGCCAAACCATAACAAGTGTGTTATACAGTATATACAGTGTTATGCAAGTGTATAGCATACACATTAACACACACACACACACACACACACACACACACACACATATACAGTAATCAGCAGTATAGCATAACAAGTGTGTTACCCCAGTGCTGGTGTGCCCTCTAAACAGAGCGGTCGTCCCCCTGCTATGATGTCATCAGCGTGAGACGGGACAGGCTTAAGGAGCATCTTGTGTCTGGGCAGCAGCCTGTTGGGACGACACAGCAAACACAACAATCAGTGGCTGTGTGTGTGTGCACTGCTTCTCACCCCCCCTCTCAGTAGACCCAGTTGCTGCCTGTGGTGGCCACCCGTGTGTGCGTGTGTGTGTGTGTGTGTGTGTCGGGGGGAGGGGGGGCTGATGTCATCTGAAGAGGAATGGGAAACACATTGGGAGATCTGGCAGCAAAGCCAGCCTCTGTGTGGCTGGGGCAAGTTGACAGCGGAGAAGGGGGGGGGGGGGGGCTCTAGGGTGCACTGGGAGACATTATGAGACTGTGGGAGACTCTAGGACTCAGAAGACACAGACACTCCAGGAGACACTATGAGACACTGGAATGCTCCAGGAGACACTATGAGACACTATGAGACACTGAGACACTGGAATGCTCCAGGAGACACTATGAGACACTGGAGTGCTCTAGGAGACACTATAATACACTATGAGACACTGGAGTGCTCTAGGAGACACTATGAGACACTGGAATGCTCTAGGAGCCACTATGAGACATTAGGAGACACTGAAATGCTCCAGGAGACACTATGAGACATTAAGAGACACTGGAATACTCCAGGTGACACTATGAGACATTAAGAGACATTGGAGTGCTCCAGGAGACACTATGAGACATTAAGAGACATTGGAGTGCTCCAGGAGACACTATGTGACATTGGGAGACACTGGAGTGCTCTAGGAGACACTATGTGACATTGGGAGACACTGGAAGACTATGGAAAACTCTAGGAGCACTGCTCAGCCCCCAAGGTTGTCCTCTCCCTGTGTGGCCACACCAGTGAGGTGGCGGTCATAATAAACCTCTGAGCAGCTTCTAGAGAACATCTGCTCAGGCGACGCTGCGTGTTTTACACACACAGCAGTTTTCTGAGGAACACCTCAGTGAAACAAATGTTCCTCCAAATAATGTTCAGCTGCGCTCTGAAGCTGCGAGCTGCTTTAGAGTGGGAGCAGCACATCTGGCTGAAAGCCCTGCTGTTGTCAAGGGTTACCGCCTGCGTAGCGTTGTACAACCACTGCTGACCTCCGGAGGTCAATTGAAAGTGTAAATACACCTAAACTGTGTTTTTTTTTTACTGTAAACTAAATAATAGGCCTGCACTGTGAGAAGACACATTAAAACTGGTTTTAATATTGACAAAAGTGCCATTAAATACAAATATTTGTGATTTTGTGGTCCGAAAATGGCCCTACACGTATCAGTTAATATCGGTTAAAATTGGCCCAGGGCTTTCCTCATCCACTCGTACGTCATCAAATTCAATGCTAATAAAATAATGCAAATATTAATGAGGCCCCCCTTGACTACATTTTAGCAATGTTCATATTTGTGGAATGGGTGGGGTCAGGATCACAGCTGGCCTGCAGATACACTCTAAGGTCTAAGAAGCTGTGGATTCACTTCTGCTCTGATGTCGTGATATCAGAGCAGAAGTGTACCAAGAGGTTAAACACACACGGGTAATGGTACATGGACTGCATTTATATAGAGCTTTTCTAACCTTCTGGCCACTCAAAGCGCTGTACAGCATAGCCTTACATTCATTCACACATCAATGGTGGTGTCACCATGCAAGGCGCTACCTGACCACCGGGGGCAGACAGGGTTAGGTATCTTGCTCAGGGACACCTCGACACTTGGTGAGGAGTGAGTGGGGTTTGAACCAGCGACTTCTGGATCACCTGTTGTCCAAAGCTACTTCATATTCAGAGTCTTGACGCAGCTGTCAGACACCATTAGAACACCCCTAAAAAAGGTAAATGGCTATTAAAAGCCATTTCGTGTACGGTAGGGGCCGTTTAAACAGCGCAGCTAGCCTAATGCCTTGTCCTTATTTATCTCTCGTACCTAAAGCACTTGTGTGCTTGATCTAATAGCCCATCAGGGAGACGAGGCTACTGTAGTGGGTGCTAATATAGCCTGAGGTGTACAGGCATTAGCATAAAGGATGCTAGCTGCCACTGCATTACTGCAATCCATCCAGGCCATTCAGAGCGGCGCGGCGGACGCTAAGTGCCGTGGCGGAGAGGGGAGGGGTCGGGGGGCTGTTATACCTTGACGGGCCATTGATGAAAGTGCCACCGAGGACGGCGAAGCCAGATGGATGCCTTGCTTAACGGACGCAGACAGGGCCCCCCGAACTGCGCGCTCACACACACACACACACACACATACAGCGCCTGCCCTGAGCCTGCGGTCGGGGGAGGAACAAGGGCTCTGCCGCGGCCGGCCGCTAGGAAAATGTTATTCAATAAGCCACTTCAGAAATGAGATGGAACGGTTTTGACTGGGGGCAATAAAAACCTGGTTGTGTCCACTGACAGCAAGAGCGAGCGAGGCGGGGGGGGGTCAGGGAGAGAGGTACTTAGAGAGAATGCTACCAATTAGCTTATTTATAAATCAACAGCAATTTTTGTGATGACTTTACCTCGGCCCATTTGATTAGAAGTGAAAGGATGAAGGGGAGAGTCCAAGTCAAAAATCATTTGATCTAATTTCCTTTATTGGCAATAATCACAAGTGTCCCTCCCCACGCTCGTGGTGCACGAGGCCAGGCGGGCCGCTGGATAATAGGGTTAAAGACCTGCTTTATGAGCCCTAAATCCACAAGATGTGCTGCCCAGTGGAAGGTCAGGCATAATTCCACCTCCTTCAATGTGCCTTCATTATTTCCTAATAAAACCAGACAAAATAAGGAGCAGTCCTAATGCAATCCAGAGCTTCTCTTTCATGTGAGGGGTTAACCAAGGCTGGAGCTGCTACACTGGGAGAGGGGCGGAGCTGTTCTTGAAGGTGGTCCTGTAGTGACCCTGGTGTCCGGGCCCCGGGGGGGGGGGGGGGGGGGTTTCCCAGGCAAACCCCTTGCTAAGCCGTGTCGGAGATCAGCGCCAAGGAGCTGGGAGTCCCGTTGGTGCCTCTCCTGACCAGGCCCATGGCTGTCATTAAGGCACATTAGCATCCACATTACAGCCCTCGCCACAAGCTGACCCTGTAGTCTCCGCGGCAACAAGGGACCCCTCCGTGCTCCTCGGCCGCGTGGTCAGACCACCCGCCGGGCGGAAAACCCGACCGAGGCAGAGATTCGGACAGAAAGGGAGCGAGGCTGATGCTCGCCCTTGATGCAGGTCAGGCACCAAAAGACATGAGCAAGAAACACAGCAAGAATACAGTAACAAATAATGTAACAAACACAACAAGGAATACAGTAATAAATCCAGGTAGAAACACAACAAGGAATACAGTAACATACACTGTAAGGAATACAGTAATAAAGCCAGTTAGAAACACAACAAGGAATACAGTAACATACACTGTAAGGAAAACAGCAAGAAATACAAAAACTAATAAACACAATAAAGAAATACAATAAGAAATACTATAAAGAAATACTGTACGAAACACAGAAAGGAATACAGTAACAAATACAGTAACATACACAGAAACAGTAGAGTAAGAACTTCATCATGAAATCATCATGACATCATGAAGCAGTTAGAAATACAGCAAGTTGTGTTGTTGTCCTGACGGATTTTGGGGATAAAGTTATAGCTTTATTTATTTAGCACATTTTATGGAGTGAAATATAAAATCACAATGTGCTTTACATTAAAGTGTAATCGGGCAAAACGTGTAATCGTTTCCTAACCGAAATTGCGATTTGAAACAATGTGATTAGAAAATCGCAAGGCATTCGATTTAAATGCGCATCTGCCGGTATTTTTTTGTAGCTAACTGATCACCACGGTGCTCCTCTAGGTCGACCAGTCATGCTCTGACATTTAAGACGACTATATTTGTATGGTACATACACGCCCACCAACCACAACACAAGAAACGGCCAATAATATTTAATAATGTAAATTAAAACATAAATACAATGGAGCAACTTTTTAAACAGACTAACCAAAAGGCCTGTCTGAAAAATAAAATATAATATAAAAAATCTAAAGGTTTCAGCTGCTTGATACAAATGTCACAAGTCTGCAATCCAGGTTGGGGAAGCAAAATACCCCAGTGTCGGATTACACACACAAATCCCACAATTCAATTTCAACAGTTATATATTGTTTAACAGCTTGAGCTATCTAGACAGGCACGTTATTAGCACGTTAACTCTGTAAATAACAGTAGGTGCCAAAGTGATGCCGATCAAGTCAAGACACACGTTAAAACAAAAACACCCCCGTCCACATATACGTTTATGTAGCCACTGGATATGAAAACACGTTATTATTTTAGTTGCTCAGAGAATACCTGGAGCTCATTCACTGTACACACACACACACACACCACTGACCTCACAGGTCATTCTGTTTCAAGTGCCTCATGATGTCATTCATGTAGCGTAACCATGGTTCACATGCTTGTCGCCTTCCCTGGCCATCTGAGCAGCCTTTCAGAAACGTTTAACCAGGAGGAGGAGGCTTCTTCTGAGCAGGTCGGACATGAGGGGAAAGCCCCGTCACATGGGAAGACTGCGTGGATCTTGGCATTAAATCACTCATTGTCGTCTGAGCGATTTATGTTGTCACGACAACAACCACAAGTTCTTCATTTCAAATTCAGTCTGCATTTTACAGTAAACGTCATGTTAGTACAGTAAATGTAATGTAAATGTAATTATATTAATTATAATTATAATAAAGATGTTAAGATATTATGATTTATTTTCATCTACACATATCTGGCTGTAGATGAATGAAGCTCTCCAAAGGCCAATGGGACCTTTCGATTGTTTAGTAGTGGTTTGAAAACAGTCGTTTCTCTTAGTTATGTCACCACTGAGCAGACGCCAGAGTGTGTTAGCTGGAGTTCGGCATTAAGGACAAATCACGATGCAGGTTTGATCCTTAATTCATTCCTATTCATCACAGTTAAGTTCCCTGGACTTCAAAGAGCCACATGGAGCCAATTGTGGTCGTTCCTGGCACACTGACGCCTGAGAGATGAGGCACGCCGGTACCTCGAGCTCCAGCAGCTCACAGCCAGCCTGCATGCTATCCCCTGTGAGCCCTGCTCCCGAAACCTTCCTGCCCCTAAAGACCACACCCCTACAGCCTTAAGACCACGCTCCTGCACTCTAAAGACCACACCCCTACAGCATTAAGACCACGCTCCTGCACTCTAAAGACCACACCCCTACAGCCTTAAGACCACGCTCCTGCACCCTAAAGACCACACCCCTACAGCTTTAAGACCACGCTCCTGCACTCTAAAGACCACACCCCTACAGCTTTAAGACCAC
>JAODTR010072669.1:0-15589 GCA_025399935.1 Amblyopsis rosae | reverse complement strand
GTATATCTTACCAGTCACCCCCCCCCCCCATCCCGCTCCACACCCACGCACCCCTCCCCTCACACACACACACACACACACACACGTCCAGGTGCAGAGTATCCCACTGATAAGGACCAGGCGGGGGGGAAGGGGGTGGCAGATAACTAATGGATTCATGAGTTAAAAACCGCTCTGGCAGGTGACCTAGGCATGGGAAGTAACACGGCCGTACATCTAAACATTTGCACTGCTGCCTCCACCAGACGGATACGTGCGATTTCTGCGCCTGCGTCCCTTATCAGGGGACCTAATTAAGGCCTGCCACTTCACAAGAGAGTGGAGAGGTGACATTTCAACCAGCAGTACATCATCACTCCTCACTTTCACAGGCAAATGTAGAGCCCCACAAGACTGGGAATATGGAAAGTGAAACCTTTAAAGTGATTTGTAGCATGTTGTAATAATGATGCCTAATAGGCACTTTGAGTCTTCATTTAACAATATCCTGCTCACTTTGAATCAGAGAGCCTGACATTGTAAGGCGTGTGTAGCGAGCGACTCACACACTTGACTGACTGAGTACATTTCCACAAAAGACAGGGAATATCAGTAAAGGTCTAGATGGTGAGCGTTAAATAAACATTTTTACTGATCATTAGTGAGGGCGGTTAATAAAACGTCTTTCCCTCAATTCACTGCAGAAGCTATAATATCTGTGTCCAATCCTTGTTTTCTTTATTAGCATGCCACTTTACATGATCACAAATAATCTGTACGGCCTCCTTTTAGTCGAACCGCTTGTAAATTAGTAAATGAATGCCATTGACTTACAAAAGCAATTTCACTTATAAGTACTATGTTAACCACATGTCTTTATATATAACATACAGCACCCAAACAGTTCATTATTAGTTGACTATAAATAACAGACCGGAAGAAGATTTATACACTTGAACCAATCTTATGTTGCTAAAGTTGTGACAGGATGGATGTTGGCTTATGACACATTGTATTATTTGCACCCAACACAACATGGCTCTTAGTTTCTAGAACACTAGTAAGATTTTATTTGATATATGTATTGGTTATTCTCTTAAGCACCTATTAATTTACTGAATTTGGTACAGACTATTTTAACAGTTAACAGTTATACACAAACATCCAGTAAAGCCATCATGTTAACTAACTAACTAACTAGATTAGCAGAATTAGCAGATAACAAATTTGCTGGAAGGTACAGTATATGTGTTTGAGATTGTGTTAGAAGGGTAGAGCTGAACTAGTTTGTACACAATTGTTGAGATCAGACAAAGTCCAATTTATTTTTGGGAATTGCACATTGTATTTGGAGGAGTGTGCTCAAAACAAGCAGCCATTTTCTTGGCGTGTTGTATTTTTGCACTAAATTCAGATCCACACTGGCCATGATGACTCAACCAGAAGATCGCCAAGACTGAACAAAGTTTGTCTGTTGAAGAACTTGTTTTCTTAATGGACTAAACGAGTGTTTAGCCTATACTCACGGTGACATGGTAACTTGGCTTTGGTGAGTTTTGTTACGTGCTGCCAACATCCTGGAAATCTGTATACAAGAGGTTGCAGTAAATGGACTGCATTTATAGACTGCAGTACCTCTTTACACAGAGCTACTCTTAAGTCGTTTTTGTGAAATGGGGCCACCAAGTCAGACGTGAGTGATTTCCAACTCATGTTTGGACACTGACGCTCATGTGTGTGGTAACACCATGCCATTAAGATATCACTTGACAGCACGCAGGGGTCAAGGTTCAAGGTTCACCTGGTGTAGAATGGGGGCTGGGAAGGGTGGGGATTAATTTTTCCTTACTTAAAAACTTCCCCAGAGCTGTATGAGTCCATTTCGGTGCAGGGAGGGTTTCATACCGACATACCAACATTCTGAGCTCCTAACCAGGCAGCTCTACCAAGCTACAATTTTTAAATGTAGTGAGTATTGAGGATCGGACAACTTTTATCCTTATTCTACACCAAATGGTTTTATTGTAACAGTAGAACACACATAGCATCAGGCTAAGGAGCAATTCCCATATTACCCACAACCCATTGCCCTTAAAGGAGCAGTCCCCAACCAACACCCAGTCACGTGCATTATGTCCCACACGTCCGCCACACTAATATATTTAAAACCTCTATTGTGTACCAGGTTAATTACAATGAACAGTCACCACCAAGCTAAACCACTGCTACAACTCTGACATACTGTAGCTGATGGCATACTGATGAAATCACGATCTTCATATAGTTCCTGGGGTAGCAGGCTAAGTGTCTAACCCTAAACCGGGGGTCTCTAACCCTTTCACCTCTCAGTCTCATGGGACCCGAGCACAGAACAGTCAGACCCAACCAACTGGACACAACAGTCTGGGGCCGCGATGCCTTTTTAATTGGCTTCTCTTCCCGTGAATGTAGAGGGTAAGAGCGACACTGGCCGTCAATAGTTCGTGGGCTCTGTATTATCTGTCATTGATTATGTGCGTTTTGTCACCTGAGGTTGGAGGTGGCCCTCGTTCCGCTAGTGTTAGCCCATTAGGCGCTCAATGAGTGATGAATCAATCAATAATCAATAGAGATAGTTAGATAACGGCCTGATCGGGAAGGCGTGGGCTCAGGCTTTTCTTTCCTGGTACTGATGTTAATCTTCATTTTTATTGGCACCGGGATAAATTACTTTATATGTGCCCAGCAATGGATATTTCTTAAGCCTTGGCAAGGCTGAGCTCCAAGCGCCGTAAAATAACTGTAAAACATTTGCTAAGCTGTGAACGCTTATAAATAAATAATTAGCAAAGCATGGTGGGCAAGCGCGAGGGAAATATTTATGGCACTGGTAAAAAAGTGTGAAATATCACCATGACGACATGGGAGCAGCCCATTCATTTGGTTAAGTGAGTAGAGTTGGGTGATGAAATACGACTGGAAGGAGCTGGGTCTTGCCAGGGACACAAGTTGCCCACCATCGCCTGCGGGCTTGATTTAGACAACCCCTCCTCTTTCATTACATTAGCTGTTGAACCACATAAAATCATAGAAGAGGCCGCTGGCCGTCCTCTTCTTACGGCTTAAGCAGCATGATTTTGACCATAAGCACAAATGTCCCCATTAAAGCATGATAACATTAAGCTCCTGGATGCCTCTTTTAAAACAACTCTGGAGCCACCCCTGTTCTCTCCATGCCCTCCTCTCGTCAAGGAGAACTCGGCCATAGGCATGTGAATGTAGTTAGCCAAATGTCTGAGGTAACCTTTATCAGTGGTTTAATCATGTTCACAGTGTCCCATTTATACAATTTTGCCGGTAATTACATATTTAAATTCCCTTTGCCAATGCATGCTTTAAAGACCCAGATATAGCCACTGGCTGCAAATGTGTGTGTGCGTTTGTGTTTGTGTGCGTGTATGTGTGTGTATGTGTGTGTTTCACAAGGAAACAGATGAAACGGTACATGCTTCGTCCAAAGCATTCCTCACAGCAGGCACAAACGTAAACACACTCCAATCTATTGTCCTCCGGGTATAGCTCCAAAGAGCATAATTCCAATATTTTATTCATGCTGTTTAATGTAGCCCTTTTAATGTGGATGGAAGCCAAGGGGGTTATCTAGCCCAGGAGTGCCAGCCATGGATGTGTGGCCCTGTTCGACGCCCAACGCACAAACCCTATTGTGGGTCCAATCAATCACTCACTCGTTACACCAGTACCATGAATGCCAAGGCATGCCAAGAGCTATGCCCGAAGCCCAAATCACAACTCCTCAAGGCCTGTGCACCGCATATGCCAGGCCTGGCAGCTTGAGGTCGGAGCTGCCAACACATCCTGGCTAACATTGCTGTGTCAATATGGTCTGAGTATGCCAGCGTTGTATTATGATGATGCATGAATGCTGTCTGCTGCTGCTCGGCTTTGGTACACAACAGGGCCCGTGAAATGGAAGTACCTAACAGCCCTCAGGGAATAGAAATGTCTGTTTCCACAGAGCGTGATTATTCATACTCATTTACTTGTTACTGTACCAAGCTGCTACATAAATGGCAACAGACAATAGATTTGCTATAAGAAATATTTGTAGATTTGTAAGACACAGGCGTTGCCTGTAAATTCATTTATAAAACAACATTTATAAATATCAAACTACAGGATTATTATCAAACCTTGTGTTTCTGTCACAATACTCCCAGACACCTTTATATTTGTCCACAACAGAAAAACTACCTCTGATAGCAGTAAAGGAAAGAAAAAAGCTTTTGTTGTTCTACATTATGCTTTGTTATTTGCTAAAGTACTTAGGAATGTGCTATGTTATTGCTTATTGGAATGGAATTTAAGGCATTTATGTCGGTGCCCTCATATCGAGTGAATGCCAATGTCACTGTTCCAAGAGAATGCTTAAACATATTTTATAACGACTGGTGCATGGCTCTCTCAGCTATTATCAAAAAATTTATTCTAATTTTCTTTAGGTAAAAGCATCTGCTAAATGACAACATGTAAATGTACATGTAAAACACTACAGCCTGATTGCTAAGGCATATCTCCTCGTGGGACTGTCATCACTACTAGGAAGTATAAACAACACAAAGCTCACGACACACTCCTCCAGTTCAGCTGTTATTAACAACCTGTCTTTACAGAGGAAGGACAGTTGGGGGGGCAGGAAGGAGGTGATGTGGTGAGACCAAATGAGTGAGGGACAAAAGGTTTGACCAAGGAACATTTTACATGTTCATTTGATGCCTGCAATGAATCTCATATTCAGTTATTATATGAAATAGAACTTCATCAAGATCATTTATGATATATGATGTATGCAAATTATTTGAAAACATTTAACACGTGTATTGCCTTGCTTATATCGTACAGATATGGAAATTACACTTAACCTTAATACTTGCCAAGACAGTCAGAGGTGTCATCTCATTTGCTGTGAAGTTAAGAAGTAAATATGACATGCAAATATGTTTTACAATGTTACAATGTTACAACAAAATGTTAAACTATACAGTAACTAATAGTCAATCATGCATGGCTGTCAGTTTACGATATAGACCACAATGGTAAGATATTAGACCTTTTGTCAAAATATAATATCTACTCACAGCCCGCTACCTGCCCATGTGCAATGATGTCTGTGTTTTTTAATGTTTTTAATTTCTTCTTTCTTTTGTTCAGAGTTCTAGTCATGTGTATGGTTTAAGATGGACTGTAATTATGCAGGAATAAAGGCTTCCGCAGCAGTAGTATAACCAGCATCGGGGCCAAGTCCTAGGCAATGGACCTTCTTTATCAATATGCCACTAGTGTGCCTGTCTACACTGGTGACCAACCAACCCATGAATTCCCTTATCACACATCTATTGACATCTATTGACAGTGTCATAAAGAGCAAGCATGAAATAAAAAACAAAATACTATGGTTGACTAGCAGTGGCATAGAGACACAATGTATCTGAGCAGACTGGCTCATTGTCTTTCATACAATACAGTCATGGTGGGTCTTCCCCTTGGTGCTGGTCATAATGCCCTTTCTACACTGATTCATTAGCACAAACTACCCGTGACTCACAGGCTATACTGTACTGTATGTTGAAGTGGATGTTATAAAGCCGTTTTGGTGCTGTGGGCTTCCTGGCCTTTTCTTTCTGGAAGAATCCATTGACATTACCCTCTTCTTTATTCCTGTGTAGGATGTCTCATGATTGACACTATTGTCTATAAAAATGCCTGGTGAAAATGTTTTATCACGTCATTGTAGCTGTTTGACCTCTTATATTGTGTTTAACTGCAGCTGGGAAAGCTTTGCAGCTTTGCCAAGGGAAATCAGTTGAATTCCAATATGTCTACCCTTTCAGGAGAAGGCATGAGAATGGCCGGGTATCAAGGGTGTAGACAATGTCAGTGGCTGTATTGGCAGCATCCAACAAGCTTGCCAAGTCTTAGACTGGCTTTAATGGGTTTTTGCTCAATAACAATGAAGAAACAACGATCACCATAAAGACAGAACCAGCCAATTCTTTCTGAATCCTAACAAGGCACAAGACATTATGAAAAGGACCTGCTGAAAAAAAAAAAAGATGTTCTCATGATGTAGAGCCCTTATGCACTCGTATTCAAACGTGTTGCTGTCATACACAGTCTGGCAGGAGTGAGAGAATATTCTCCAGCGGGTTTATTGTTATTGTGTTTAAAGACTGCAATTATGAATAACTTTCTCCTCTCTCACCCATTATTAATAAAGTATTTTCCAAACAAGTCTGGACTGCAACCTTTCCAGATGCCACACCCAGATAGATGGTCAGACGTTGACCATACAGGAACAATAAAAGCATTCATGTTAGTTTGCATGTTATATTGTAATGTACATTATTTCTGTAATACAGATCTGTACTGATTTTGCTGATGTGACTTGTGTTTTATTGTTATTAACATAATTAATGTGTAGCTTATTAAGCAATTTCATTAAGTGAAATAGCTATAATAAGCTACACCTCTTTTAACAAAATAAGGTATGCTACACACACATACATGTATATTGTCATGTATTTGAGTTCAACTTAAGCAATGTGATACTTTATTAACTATAATCACTGTTTATCAACATATTCACACTACTTGAGGTCTGCAACCTACAGTTATTCATTAATAAGGGAACTATACTTTTAATGTAGACCGTATATATTACTTTGTTTTATGCAAGGCAATAAATAGAGAGACCATCTGATTTGTGACAAGTGCACTTTGAAATCTTGAAGCAAAACCTAATAATTATAATTAATTTTAAAAAATTGTGCAAAAAGTGCAAAACCATGTTCATACATTACACTGGGAAATAATACTCCAACAGACATATATTTGATGAAAGTTTCCAGGAGCTCACTTATGGAATGACTTGAGTGGAGAAACCTGTGTTGACACGAATCATAGCCTCCCCCCTGTTATCAAAGGTGATTTATTTAAAGCTACTGTCATAGGCTATTTGGGTCACATGTTGCACCAACATCATATGAATAAGTATACATATTATTCACAACCAGACACCAATGTCATTTCTTGCACAGTTCTCAGGAACCGGCCAGAACAACAATTTCTTTTCTCTCCAGTTACACTGGTGTTTCCACAGTGAATTGCCTCATCTTTTAAAAAACGGGAGGTAATGTATCTGGAGGGATGAAACATTTTTCATTAAGGCAAGCAGAGAGCCTCCATCAATACTTCAATGTGCCCGCCGTCCAGAGTGCACGTGAGTGTGCGCCCTCGCATGCTTGCGCGAATGCTAGCATCCAAACTCCACATTCAGCTCTGCTATAGCTCCATCACCATCACGCTCTCTCTCTCTCTCTCTCTCTCTCTCTCTCTCTCTCTCTCTCTATGGTGGTGTTCTTATGCTGGTAGATGGCTGTTGTGAGCCTCTATCCTCTGAGCATTTTCAGCTGTCACACTCTCTCAGAGTTCACGGCGCCGGTTTTAGTCCCTGGATCAAATATTCATAGAGAGGAGAACAGGGGGAGCAGGTTGGCTGCTCTGCTCTCTCTCTCTCTATCTCTCTTCTGTCCTTCTTGCATCTGGTCTCTCCTTCTTTATGTTGTCTACACCACAGCCGCTCTACCGCTGTCCATTACCGGGCTGTACAGTGACCTCTATTTGGATAAGCACGTTATAGATATGCAGTCACATGTGACTTGAGGTATCATCACTCTGTTGTCTTGTCTCTTTGTGGGAGCCTGCACCCGGAGAGGGGCTGGTGAGAACTGACGTTCACACGCTCATCGGGAGAGAGGACGTGTGTGCTGATGACGAGATTAGATCGAGGCCTCAAGAGTCCTGTTTACAGTGACGATGAGCGAGGCTGTAAACATATTTAGGTGAGACACGGCACATGTGGGCTGGGGTGGACGGGCTTCAGTAGAGGAGATTCAGAGAGAGAGAGAGAGAGAGAGAGAGAGAGAGAGAGAGAGAGAGAGAGAGAGAGAGATGCAAGCAACGTGTGAAGCGCTCTACATGCTTCTCTATGGTAGGTTTAAGTGGGTCAGCATAACACAGCATGGTGAGGGACTGAGGGAACTCTTTAAAGTGAAAGATAGAGTGAATGAGAGAGGGAGAGAGGAGAGAGAGATGGGGAGAGAGCGAGAGAGAGAGAGAGCGAGGGAGGGAGGGAGAGAGGGAGTAACAGAGTCAGAATGATAGGTGAGAGTGATGCACCTGGGTGTGAACCAGATTTATAGACGGGTTGGTTGCAGGCTGACGCCCAGACAATGAATGGCGATCACAGAGCGGCAGAGCAGGAGTGCGGTCATCATTTGCAGGGGTGTGAGGAAGAGCGGGGAAGGTGGAGAGGAGAGAGAGGAGCGAGAGAGTGAGGAAAGGGCTATGATTAATTCATCCGCGTGTTTCTGAGGGCCTCTTGTGCCGCGTGTCTGATGGCGGTGGGCCCTAAGAGGCTAAACATGATGGAGGGGGTGCTATTATGGTGCTTAAAGTGCTCCCTCCACCCTTCAACTGCCCCCAACTCCACCCTAACACACATACATCCTCTGTATACATATAGCTTTGTTTCCATTCTCCAAGTGCTGGAGATGGTGAATGGTGTAAACACCATGGAGGAGAGGTATACAGTGGAGCTCAACTTCTATGTTTCAGTGGCTGGATGGATATCACACCTTTGCTTGAAATTGAAATATATTATGATACTAGCCCTTGATTTATGTTATATGTTAGCATGAAAGCAAACTCATTTTAGCAGCTGTTTAATCCTATGGCAAGTAAGGCAAGATGAATCAAATCAAAACCCATTTGGCTTCCCTAAACCCTGGCATTCCAGTTGAAAACATCTGATTTTTTCTCACATCCAACGACCACCACGACCCTACCCCCCTACAATAATCTACAAAGCAAAAAGGTATTTTCAAGTCGGTGTGGGATGCCATCCCTGTGCCCATTACCCTTGACATCAAACAACTGGCAGAGGCTGTGCCAACCTGTTGGCGCAGATGGACCGACTCAAACGGGACATTCTAATGAGGACCGGTGAGCATTGTATGGGCAGGGTGGCAGAGCAAAAGACACCGTGATCGTGGTGCGCGACTGCGCGTCCATGTTCATGGTGTCTTTTGCTTAGGCTACTGCACGAGTGGGAATATGATTGCGAGCATTTGAACATTGACAGTGAGAATGTCAATGATCCGATTTAAAAACTTGCAGTATTCAACTTCTCAGCGTCACTCAGACACCTAGAACTGTGCTATCCCAGCAAGCGCAGCAGCATAACAGAGTTAAAACACCATAGGACGCCTCACATCATAGCGCTGTCAGGATTATTACTTTCGACACTGGGGTATAAAGTCTGCATAAGTGTAATGGGTTCATAAAACATCAAATCAAGAGCAGCATACTTCTGCCATCTAGCGAGGTTATTGTGTACTGCAAGCTAGTGAAGCTATTTGAAGAAGATTAGTATAGCCACATAAAACGTGGAGGCAATGCATTCTATATTATATTGAGAACTTGAAGTGTTGTACTGAATTGGAGGAACTTGAGTAATAGAGATTACATTACATAGTTAACGTTTATTTATAATGTGCTATGATGTGTTTAAATTAATCTTCTATGAAAAGGTTCCATCATGTTACTGTTAAAATTGTGTGGGACAGAAAGTACGGAAAGAAGCCTTATTTAACGTAATTTATACAACCAATTTACTATTTTGTAATTGGAAAAAGAAGAGATAATAATATAAATTGTGATAGTGACAGTAACTAATCTGAGCTAATACATCAAGTGACCGGTAGATGTCAGTGATGCAGTGTTTTCCTCACAAGACCTTTGAAAGTATTTAGAAAAAAATAATTTCTTCAGCAGTGCATTTATAGCAATAGCATATATAGATGGACATTTGTGACAAAATCGAATGGGTAATGAGAAACCTTTAACTAAATATAAACCGTCAATTAGTGAATATATTGCACAGTAGTCTTTCTAAAGTAGCCTATTGTTGTATTCTTTAACATTCAGCATTGTATCACACTGTATCTAGGATCATATATAGGCTAAATACTAAATACTGATCAACTAATATAACAAATAGCCCAGCTTTTACTATGAATCGTCGTTCCTGTTTGTATCTGCTCATGATGAGCCATTTACTTTTTATAAGTCAGAGGCTCCATGAAAAATGGAATATTTTGATGTAGCAGAACATTTGTTTTAATTGTACTTTTATTTGTGCAATATGGATATGGTGAAACTTCTGTCAATTAGTCACTTTGTTTATAATGAGCGTCCTCTGGAGTGCCTTCATCTTAAAACAATGCCATAAACCAAATATAGAATCCAGTTATCAGTTTGTAGTCAATCAGAATGATGTTGGGAGATATAGCTCTCCTGCAGATTTTCAGTTATGATTGCTCAGTGGATCGTATTATATGTTTAATTAACGTGTATGAGTGTATTCTTAATTATCACGATCAGCTGTTTTGTCACGTAATAAAATTCGATTAATTATACCCTAATGTATAGTTTTCATAATTCTATTGATAGACCTATGGGAAAAAATAGGCTGACATTTATATTATTTTTGTTAAATAATGGAGAAGATAGACTACTATATGTATTTTATTCGTAACGAGAACATAAAGAGACAGTTCTATTTATTTACTTTAGCCAGGAATGACTAGCAAACCCATCTCGTAAAATTCGATAATTATCTATAGGCTACATAAAGTGTGACTCATTTTTTTCGGTCCATCTCTTTTGTGGGCTGTAAGTAAGCAAGGATCATATGGACTCACTCTAGGTTGAAATCAGTCACAGTCTGTGTAACGTAAGTCAAGCCGACAAGGATGATGGGTTTTAGGAAACCATTCATTGGGCCAAACGTTCAACGTTGGAGACTTTTTAAACAGACGTCCTGAAATTATCTGTGGACAACGTGTTGCACTTGTAGTAGCATAATGCTGAGGGATTTGTGCTGCTACGTTATTTGTTTGGATTCATTACATTGTTTAGAAGGCACTTTGTATTATATTATAATGTATCATTCTGCAATGCATTCTGCATTCTGCAAATGGTAACCTTTTGTATATAAATCTGATTTTTATAATATGGACATAGTTAAATATCTTAAAAAAATTATTTCAGATCAGATCAGAAAAATAGGAGGGTTGGTGCCTGGGTGCGGTAATTTACATACAGAAGTCACTTGTTCCTCGTCCTTCATACACGGCCGTGTGTGTGTTTACCTCTGCTCCCAGTACACTTCCTTGGTGCACTGTATGAACATGTATTGGCTTTCTCCTGTTTCGATGCATGTGTCCCCAGCACACAGAGGGCCTGCTTGTTCCATCTTGCCTGTGTGTGTTCCTCCATCACTGCCAGCGTTTCAGCCAAAAGCCCATCTGGCTCGTGTGACGGCCTGAGCTTCACGGTGCCTCAGCCTGATTCATGGGTGCTGGACGGCCTCAGCTGCTATGCCCCCCCCTTCCCCACCGTTTTACATCACATACCTTCCCAAAACCTCTGCTTACCCCAGCACAACCCTCCCAGCTGTGCTTGGGTCTCCCACACTGACCATCCGGCATGCAGGCCTACTGTATCCCTCATGAGCTGCATTCCTCCCAGCGAGGCTCACTGTGTATTGGCTCTACATGCACATATAGTTCAGCTCAATACGTTGTTGTTGAGGCCAGGTTCGTGGGTCACAAAGGCTGAGAGGTGTAGGCTACTGTTACACTTAAAAGCATTCGTCAGCCATGCTGGAGAAAGATTGTGTATGTTTGAGCTTGTTTGCACTCTAAATAACAACACATTTTCCTTCAATGCCATATAGGTTGCTCTCGCAGACGTTTTGCTCCCCATATTGGACACTAATTGCGAAGGCTGGGATGGTGTTGTGTGGTGCGATTTGCTCCATTTTCTTTGTGCTCCCATTTGCAGAGCCAGGGCTGTGTAGAAATATATTCTATTGTTAAGTGCACCCACAGCCAGTGAGGAGATCTTTGCTTATTTTGACACAAAATAAGTATTAGCTTACAATCGCCTACTTAACTGTCCAACATAAGCCTGCATGTCTGCATGAGAGTATAGTTTGTTTCCTGACCTGCCCTCCCTATTTCCCTCCTCCCACCCTCTCATGTCCTCTCTCTCTCTCCCTCTCTCCCTATCTCTCTCTCTCCCTCTCTCCAATTCTCTCTCTCTCTCTCTCTCTCTCTCTCTCTCTCTCTCTCTCTCTCTTTCTCTCTCGCTCTCTATCTATCTTTCTCCTTTAGTGACTGTATGTTTACTACATTGGTCTACTCTACTGTATTGGCAAAAGTGTTACACACACTCCCTTTAAAAAGATAAATAAAAAGAATAACATGTATCTCCAGTGTTCATAAAGGGTGTCGTGATACAACCCCTCATTCCTGGTCACCAGTGTCTCCTCCATCTCCTAGCCAGGCCACGTATAGGACTGCCTGAAGGAGATGTGGTTGCACAACATGCAGTCATGAGGCTCACATAAGTGCTGGGGTATGAACTCGCTGGACCTCACTTGTCAATCACACAAGGATACCAGACAGCCAATCATAAGAGTGGAAAATGAAAGCTATAAATTATAAAGGAATATTGACAAAGGAATTGCATTTAGACCTGCTGACTGGACAATATGGCACCTGATGGTGGCGCAGGAGAACATGTTCTCTGTACATCAATTGTACCTCTATTCTCATTGATTGTTAAAGGGGCACTCGTCGATTTGTGTATAGCACCGCCAGAAACCCCAAATGCTCACGCACACTGTGCATGTACAGTATTATGCACAATTGGGCACAGAGGGCGGGGCACATGGCAACAAGGGAGTGGTAGCCTAGAGATGTGATTCCATGAGAGTTGAAAAGAGCAGTGAAGAGATGAGTCGGATGTTGGAGAAATCTCACGATCCATGGGATCTCAGTCTGACGACGATTTTGCTAGTGAGGGCAAGGGACAATATTTCTGGGGGTTCAGTGTAGCACTAAATATCCACATAAAGGCAATCTGGGCCACGCCTTCCTCTTCTGTGCACTGTATACAGACCGATTAGCAACTTGAGATGTGAGAATGGTGTTGGAGATGTGTTCGGCTAATTTAAGAATGTATCTGCATATGAATGTAGATACATTCTTTTCAATAAATTGGTCAATATACTGGGAGTGGGACTACAAACCGAAATCAAGACGCTTCTAATGGTAAAATCCTGTGCCTACAGATTCTGTGTTCATGCAGAATCTGCGGATACTGTATTTGTTTAGAGATTGGTGTGTAAGGGGTGTGTATGTGCTTTCTGCGTTTCAAAATGTAACACAAAAAACTTTTTTGTAACTCTGGTTTCAAACTCATTTTCAGACACGATAGGTTTATGTGAATTACAGTATTGTGATGTGTATATACATTATTAGAAGAATTGCTCAGTGTTTATATATTTGTAGCAATCTTCCTAACTACTCATAATACAGTATAATGGTAATGTAATATGTACTTTAACTAAGTTAGCCCTAATGACACTCATGTCATTACAGTATTCTAACAGATCACTGGTGTTTGAGCAATTTCAGACATTGGTGTCTGCTAAATAATAATGCATTTGTAAATGTACATTTCAATGTTTTATATTTGGTTTGTCAAAAACAAAAGTAATCTTTACTTTTAAGAATAATTTGAAAATAGCTGTGGAAAAAACTAAATCTTATTATGCTTATTATTTGTTATCTATTATTTGTTAGCTATGTCAATAAACCAACAGATGTGTGTGTGTGTCTGTCCAGATAACTGTCAGAGGAGATTATGAAGAAATAAACTCTGTCATGGAGTCAGTTTTATTTTATTTTGGTTGACTTCCTGTTTGTGACTTATGATTTGTGACTTATGATTAGTTCTCAGTAATATAATCTATTTTAATCATATCATATGAATCATCTGTGACATTAATTTATAATAATAATAAAATAATAACAAATAATAAAACATTTTGGGGGACACCTTTCAGGACACTCAAAGACATATTACACTAATACATTACACATCAATGTATACAGTATGTATTGTACCGTATATACAGTGCATATATATACACAGACAGATATAATTGGACCAATATTGTAATATGTGTAATAAAAAGAGGAGGAACTTGGAAGGGAATAAGGCCAGTGGGGTTAAGGGGGGCACATGTGAAGGTTATAAGCAACCTAAAAAATGTGGGTCTTGAGGAGGTTAGTGAATGAAATCACTGAATCAAAGCTGCAGTCATCTCATTCGTTAACCTCCTCAAGACACTTTTGTGACACACAAGTTCCTGGAAATTAATCCGGTATTGTAGGGAGGCCGTTTGATGAGGATTGTAGTGATGCATTCAATTAATCTGGTGATAGTAGAGGTCTGTACCAATAATATTAGTATTTATCTTTGCATTAAACTCATTGAACTACACAAAAGCGAGTATCCGTAAGCCTTTAGTTGCCCCACAGCCAGCAGCTTCAGTAACCACAACATCGGTGCATTGAGGCCATGTCATTGTCCCTGGGTACATTATCACCAAGCAATGTCTTGCTATCTGCAATGAGGGAAGATCTCTTGTTTTGATGCAGTCACACTGACTTGTTTTGCTAACGGTCATTTAGACTAAATTCCTGACTGACTTCATTTGAACCAGCCCGTCCCTCTGAAGTCACTGTCTGCTTTGTATTTCTCTTGGAGAGAAAAACATATGAGGGGGGATTGTGAACATACCCTCTGTCTCACAGACACACATAAGATACAATATATCCTATTCAGCAATGCTCTGGTCTCTCGCAAGCGCTCCCTCTCGCATACACAATCACTGCCTCAGCTCTCATGTGATGCAATAACGAATGAATGCAGTGATATTTTTGTCTGGCTCCACTGTCGCGTTTTCACTTGTTTGCTGACCTGGCGTACGGTGAGCACAAGACGATAACTCTTATCGAGGCGTAGTATAACGTACCTTAATAACAGCAGTCCTGTACCACGTGGCTCATGATCACTATATGGTTATATGACATACTGTAGGCACAGTGTGATGAGAGAATGAGAGCGGGCCTGACCTTTTACCTCTCTAGATTAATTAATCTCCTTTAATTTTACGTGGCTTGTTGTTCATGGATCTCAGTCTGGTCATTTATTTGTGTAGTCTCTGCACAGTATGTTTTCGGAGAACTTGCAAATGGCATCTGGTAACAAAACGTCACTGTCAAAACAGTCAAATTAATTTGTTTTGCTTTTCAGCAGACTTTGTTTTTACTTTGTTGCAGAATTGCACAACAGTTACCATATGTCCTGTACTATGGTATACTGTATATGTTACCATAGGAATGCGCTTTCACATCACGACTTGCGCACCGGTACATTATTGTACCATCCAGCACAATCACAGGGGTTCCCAAACTTTTCCAATGCCAAGACCCCCCAAATAGTAGCAGATTCTGGTCGGGCCCCCCTTTTGCCAAATGTTTTTAAAAACCCTTGCTCATTTCCATCCATCCATCCATCCTCATCCGCTTATCCAGAGTCGGGTCGCGGGGGCAGCAGCTCCAGCAGGGGACCC
>JAODTR010072658.1:0-15591 GCA_025399935.1 Amblyopsis rosae | reverse complement strand
GCACAAGCCTTAACCACGCAGGTCTAAAACTAACTGATTAGTGACCGAGTAAAGACATAATGGAATCAAAGAACTTGCGGCCATTTGTAGCACACTGGACTGGAGAAGTGATTACTGTGCAAGGTGGGCTAGTATACTGTACAATCATAGAAGATGGAACGATCTTTAGAGGAAGGGCACAGGGTCTTGAGACTGACAACTTCTTATGGTGATGAACCATTTTCAGCCGTGCACTTCTCCAATGTCCACAGCTTTTTAACCTCAGATACAGATCCAGGAACATTTAAGGGTTACTTTACAAGGCATTTTCTATTAAATAGACTATATGGCATTTGACTTGCCTCAATTTTCAGATATGTCCATTTAACAGTCTCACATTGTTCTAGAGAAGAGATTAAAAATATAAAAGTATCGACTTCCAGTGTACAGCTTTATCCCTTCTACCCTAATTTTTTTCAAGTTAAAAAATATCTCCATTCTCATATGCGTGCGTGCGTGCGCGCGCGCGCGCGCGCACACACACACGCACACGCACACACACACACACACACACACACAACTAGATATATACTATATTTTAGAGGATTTCATAGCTGAAAAGTTAAGCAAAGTATTTTCTGTTTGTTCATTTGGACTGACTTCAATTAGTTCACACAAGAACAAATCAAGCTCTTCTCAATTGTTGGCCTTCAAGGGCACATTATGAGGGATCGGGAAGCGCTACAACATCACGTGACTAGTCAAGAGCAGGTTGCAAAGTAAAAAAGGAAGGAGATAAACAAGAGGCCTGGACTTGTACAAGGCAGAAAATAGGATTCTCTGTGGAATCTGCATTCCAGGGCCCTATATCTGACAGTTATGATGACGGGGTACATGGGATGATAGAACTGTATCAGATCAGAGGAAGCAGTGGAGAAGTTGTTTAGTAAGGAGGGAATAGAGCCAGAGCGAGTTCAGGATACAAGTCAAGACCCACTGGGGCAGAGAGAGAGAGAGAGCGAGAGAGAGAGAGAGAGAGAGAGAGAGAGAGAGAGAGAGAGACAGAGAGAGAGAGGTCCCACTGTTCCTGGATCATCGGTACACCAGGTGGGATATGGTGCTGGATTTGAAGTTGAGCTGATGGTTGGGCACAAAACTGTGCTGAGGGGTTTTCCGTGTGCAAACATCCTTGGCGTAGAGACCCATGCACGAGTCACATGACACTTTAGAGCAGTTCACGCAGGTGTGAGAGGCGCCGGGCTTGTTGCAGAAGCCGCACCGCGACCCCACTGCGCCGCCGCCTCCTCCTCGCTCGCCGCCGCCCATGGGCGCCGCCATGGCAACGGACTTGCTCGGAAACAACTTGGCCGACATGAGGGGCTTCTCCGCCATCTGCGGGTGGGACGTGTGGGAGTGGGTCAGCGTGAGCGGGTGGAGGTGGGCGTGCGCGTTGGAGTAGACGGACAGCTTCTCCTTGACGGGGACGTAGCCGTCCAGGGGCCGCGGGGCCTTGGGGTGGTAGTCCTGCAGGCCGCAGCACGGCGAGGGCTCCGCCTCGTGGCAGGCCGAGCACAGGATCATGTCGCACCTCTGGCAGGAGGCCATGGAGGAGCAGGCCAGGCCGCAGCCCTGGCACTTGACGCTGCCGTGGGCCTTCAGCAGCCACCCGTCCCTGGAGTCGCGGGGCTCCCTGGAGGGAGGCCGGGAGGGGGTCTGCCGGCCTCCTCCGCCCACGCCCGCCAGCCCCCGCTCCGTGTACAGGTCGATCTCGTCCAGCGACGACAGGTGGTAGGAGGAGTAGGCGTCGGCCGGCGGCAGCGTCGGTGACTGGATGGGGAAGAAGTCGGCGGAGATGGGGCTGTAGGAGGGCGGCACGGCCACGGAGAACAGAGACGCCGAGGCGCAGGGCCGCAGGATCTCGTCCTTCACGTCCTCCTCCGCGTCCACAAACAGGGGCTCCTTCCTGAGGCTGAGCGACGCCTTCAGGACGGGCTTGTTGGCCGCGGCGGCGTGCCAGTGGCCGGCCCCGTCCGTCACGTCCACGGACTTGGAGGGCCGGCTGCCCCTCCTCAGGTGGTGAGGGTGGGGCCTCTCGATGTCCAGCGGGCGCACCGACAGCCGGCCCATGTCGGCCCCGAGGCTGTCGCGGCGGCGCAGGGCCTCTGCGCAGCCAGCCGCGTCGTCCCGGCAACCCCTGCGAAGCTCCAGAGCCTCCAGCTCGGACGCTGAGCCGCGGGCCAGGGCCACCACCTCCCCCAGGAGGCGACACTCCGCCTGGGCCAGGAAGAGCTCGAAGGCCAGCTGGCGGAGGTGGCCGGAGCCCACCGGGGGCTCCCGCAGCTGGAACTGCGATTCGTGGTCACGGGAGTAGCCGATGGTGCGCATGAGAGAACGAAGCTCTCCGTCAGAGACGGCTGACTGCAGATGGTACACATACGGGCCTGTGAAGGTCTGCAACACAGATACAAGAGCTCATTAGCTAGAACGAACAAAAAAGTTGACATTTAATTTAATTTTTAAAAAAAAGATAGTGCTATGGTAATACGAAAATATTTAATTAACAGTAGCCTTTTCATATTGAATACTTGGTTTGCTGACTGTTCTTATTTAACTAATTCAGCTATCTATCGATATTTTCCTGATTTAAGTTTATATTTATATTATACAGGGCTTATGTGCATGTGTAGTGTAGGAACTCCATTTACTTGGATAGCTGTATTTGTGCATGAATCACCACGATTTGGACTCAATTGTGTTTTTCATAAAGTTAAAATGTTTGATTTAAACTAGTGAGGCACAGATCTGTTTTGTTTTTGGCCGATATCGATTGCTGATTTTCTGTCTGCAAAATTTAACGATACACCAAAAAACAAAAACCTGACTAAAACTGACTATTTATTACTCTATGATGGTGAACATTCAGTAACAACAACATACTATTATACAGTATATGTTTAGGTAAAAGCCAAACACTTGCATAATGTTATTTGGAGGTGACAGTTAGCATGTGAATGTTTAATAAAAAAAAATCATATTTTACTTTTATTATTTTAGCGTATTAGCCAACAGCATCTTCCCATAACTACAAAGTGATAAAAGGTAAACCCACTTTTATAGATCTGAACTCTTTCTTCCAGGGGAAGAGCAGAAGGTTAGTGCAGATGGTCTCCAGTGTGTGAAAAGCCCTCTCCAACCCCTTGAGGTTGCCTCCTCTCTGGCAGCGGAGCGAATTCTCCACCACCTCGTAGAAACGCACCATGCGAAACCGTTGGCCGGGATCTGGCTGGTAGGCCCCCAACAGTGCCGTGGCTGTGGAGAGCAAGGCCTCACCGTCTTTGTGTCTGCTTCTGACGCCCGCTGGTGCACATCCTGTCACTGCATTTCCCCCTCCATCCTCAAGACGTCTCTCCAGTGCTGCCACATACCTCCGGAATAAGTCTTCTTTTAACTTGGCATCCATTACCAGTCAGCTGCGATACCTTCCTCAGAGAGCCTCACCTCCTTTATCGTTCCTTGCAACACAAAGTAGCATTCAAACACCATTATCTTAAGCCATATTACACTCCAAGCACACTCTTTCGGGAAAAGAGAGGGCGAGGGGGCCTCAAAGTCCAATCAGCAACACATCCTCTTCCGAACAAGACGTAATTGAACTGCTCGCTGCATTTAATTGGAGTGGCTCGGCTGCAGCCTGTAGGGAGGCCTTCTTATGGGCATCTCTGGCTTGTTTGGCTCAGAGCTTGCACTTCTCCAGGAGTAAAAGCTTACGGTGTGTGTGATGAGGACAAGCGTACGTATTACTTGACTCTGTTACTCCAGCTGCATGTAGAAAGTCAACCTCTGCTATCAAGCAGTAGTAAATGTTCAAGGTCATTCAACACATTGGTGCAAGTTGGTGATGTGTGATTCCAAACTGCAATGACAGATAGCAATATGTAATGTACATTTACCTCTCTTAACAGCAGGATATGACAATAAAGACATGCACCTACTGTAAATAAAAACATAACACTTGAAAATTGAGTGATCTGACATGTACAAATGCTATTTTAAAAGAATGCATGTCTGTTCAAAATGCAATTACAGCAGAACATCATATTCGCACCACTATGCCTCCATTTGCCAGGATCAGAATCAGAAGACGGTATGGTGGTAAATTATTAAATGCATATATTTAATAAAGTATGTAGCTACAGCCATTCTTCAGCCTTACACAATTCACAATGGAATTACAGGTGCGTATATAATATCTTGTTACACAGTATTGTACAGTATCCTTTGATCAGAGTAATTTGCGTCAGCAAGATAGCGAACATAAGATATGTATGCAACCCATGGATTTGAGAGTACAATTTATGACTAAGAATTAACCGCCGTTAGGCACATTGAACCGCAAATGGTGTGCTTTATCATTATCATACTGACTCTCATTTATAATATATTGTAAACTGGAAGTATTTGTTGGCTGTGGGTAGCTAGCAGGCAGCATACTATATCAATTCTTGCATTAAGACGCATCACCAACTAATCCAAGTTAAATGTAAGCACGATGACACTTAACGCTGTTCAAGAACATTGTGTTATTCTTCATTAAGATTAGATATAAAGTGTTGGCGACATCTACAGTGCTACGACCAGGGCCCCCCAATGAAGAAGCAGTGAACGCCCATTTCTACGCAGCTGACTAGCTAGTAGCTAACGTTTGATTTAGCTAACCTGGCGGTCCACAGATGAAACCGTAAGACATTTGGAACAGACAAACTGACACTGTACCATAAAATTTGCTCTGTTCATTTTAATTAAATTTGATCTTAGAAAAAACTCTGTTCGTAGGCAGAACGCGAACAAATACCCCGCCTTACCTTAGCACTGCTAGCAGAGGCTAGCGACTCCTTTTTCGCTATTGGAAATTCTCATCGGTACATCGCGCATGCGAACAATTCTGACAGTTCATCAGCATCAGCTGTCCCACGTGCAATACCCAATACCACAGAATGGACCCAGTGTACATACGGGTTGGCAAATATGGACCACATATCTCGAAACCAGGAAACCTCCTTTAGCTATAGTACATTATATCACATCGATTTGAAAATAATCTATAGATGTGCTGCAGATAAGGAAATCGCTACGGTATAGAATGAGAAATCGCATTGTTATATTAATAAGAAACTACTAAAATCAGTTAGCATATATTACACAGTTGTTCGTCCACATTGAGACTGTTAAGTAAATACGCGCTACATTTCAAGAGTTAAACTCATAACTAAATGGGTAAACTCCACCCTATGCATAAAAGAAATCCAGAAAAACAGTGACGTCAGTTACCATTGCATTGGTGGGGGTTTCACACACTCGAAGAAAAGAAATGGCGATGCTTGGGAGCTTTAGCTCTGCACAGCAAAAGAAAAATGATGGAGCTAGGGATGTTACCGAATTTGTCTGTCCCGTTTGTCTCGAAATATTCGACAGCCCCGTAAGAACACATTGTGGGCATAAGTAAGTATTCTCTTTTTTTGGATGGCAATCTTATCATTAACCCACAGCCACCATCAGCCGATGCAGTCGTACGTGGTAAACCGTAAACAAGCTTCATTTTAGACGTGTCATGCCCCGTAAGTTAACCGTGCGGTCGTGTGTATGCTTAAACTTGTTTTATAAACTAAATTATGTGTTTTCCTTACTTGAACATTTAGCCAAATCAACCCAACGGTGTCAAATCAGTTTCAGTTTTGTTTACATCAAAGAAGGGCCTTTACTTGGGAGTTGTAGTTTAATGCCTTTGCATTTTATCTGTTTAGCTTTGTAAAAAACTACAAGTCCCAACACCATTTCCAGACAGCAACGTTCCATATGATGTTAAGGAAATGGTCTCAATAAATTAATTTGACACCCCAGGCCATAGCACAAGGACTACAGTTTCATTAGTTGTTTTTGTAATTATTTTTTCAACACAGTTAAAGAGAGTAGCTACCGTTCTATATAATAGGTAGTGGGTCTAAACCTGATGATCACTTGCTGATGATCATGCATTCTATTTATGCCCTCTCTATTTATAGGTTTTGTCACAGTTGCCTGCAGGAGTGTCTGCGGCCCCAGAAGCCTGTGTGTGCTGTGTGCCGTGCAGTGCTGGGCCCCTGGGCTAAAGACACTGACCTGGAGGCCCTAATTCACTCATCTGTGGCGTGTTGCAAAGGATGTGGTGTTCAGGTACAGTAACACTCACTGTTTAGATGGAGTCAGTGCAATATACACTTTCAGTTACAGAAGTCCATTTCCCTGGGCCCACGCACCACCGTGTTAGTATTATAGTATATTAGTATTCAGATATATAATGCATTTTATATTACCTGGAGAGGGTTGTTTTGATATTTAGTTGTTACCTGTGTTGTGTCAGGTGGGCCTTGCCCAGATGAGAAGCCACACAGCAGCCTGTCCTAAGTATCAGGAATACATTGAGGAGGGAGTGAGAACCACTGCCCAGAGCCAGCCTGCCATCATCAGGTGAACTATAAAGGTCATAATACTGTATAGAGTAGATTTATGGCAAAGTTGTGAAAAGCATGACGTTTCAATATAAGGCTAAATAAGTTACTCATATAATGCATAGAATGCATTATTTATTGAATGGTGTTGATTTATGCTTCTGTGTCAAGCCTAAGCTGTCATGAGCATATTATATTTCCACGCTGGTCTGTTGGCTGTGTACCTGTGCGTGTTGACTGCTCATGCGAAGCCCCACTATACGGAAGTCCCATGTCTTATTTAGGCTCCACGAAATAGTACACATGAAATGATATAATATGAAATAAGCATATATCAATTGCTTTCATGCAAATCTCTTGGGGTGTTTTGACACCTGAAAGTCTGGACCAATGCTCGTGTTTTTTGTAACTTTGTATACATTTGATCCAAATAGCGATGTTGCAAGCTAAACATGTTTCCTGACGTACCTGCGCCCGTACTTGCGTCTCCCTATACTTGACATTGATTGGTTTGTGGACGGACGTACATCTGACGTCTGCGTGTTGTCAATTAAAAGAGTAAGGGTAGCCTTTTATTATTATTATTATTAGAAAATCCTGCGTTCATGGTGGAGCATTGACAACACGTTAAATGAACGTGAAAGGCAGTAATGAAAGCAACTTTCAAGTGTTTTTACACTGCAAACTAACCAAACCATGTTTGCAGTGTGAAAACACTGCTTGATGTTGGATCCAGACCAAGACCAACTCTTTTGGTCAGACCAAATTCTGAGGCACCTTTCACAACTGCTATTTTGATTCGGACCAAACTGAAAATTCAGAAAAGTCCGGACCAAACAAGGCAAGCACCATTAGTTAACACCAACATTGATAATAGAAAACAATCTGTGCCTATAGTAAATGTTTTTTATAAAAGGCCGCTTTTCACTGCCCATAAAACAAGGAAGTCCCGTAGGGAAATCCCTATCTGGTACAAAGTTGTAGTCTTGGTTAATAATGCTCAAGCAAGGCATAATGCAATGTTTCTTTTCAGTGAATCTAATAATTATACGATTGTCAAAGGGAGACAGCAATAATGTACAGGACATTGTTATAAAGATCCCTATTTCCAAAGCACTCTGGCATATGGGCTTGCATCCACAAGACGGAGGTTGGCTGCAGTTGGACGGACGGACAGACAGGCTTGTTTGGAGAGTTGTGCGTCAGGCTACAGAGCAGGCTATGGCGTAGGTTACACCCTATCCGTAGGTTACAGCTGTGACACAGAAGCATAAATTGACCATAAAGAGGAGTGGTGTTTTTTCGCATTTGGAAAAAAATTGATGTTTAGAATCTAAACTTCATGTGTGAATACTGCATTATTTCTGCCTCAAATACGATATATCATCAGGCTTATGTTTTCATTCTGTATATTTAACTTTAATGTTTTTGTTACAAAAATAAAAAAAATATCATGGCAAAATCAACGCAACCGCAAATCAAAGAGGGCCTTTACTTTGGGGTTGTAGTTTATAGCATGATTACATGTCATCATTTAAACTTTGGAATAGACTACAAGTCCCAAAACCTTTTCCATAGTCTCCTAAATAGACATTTTAGATTATTAGAAAAATAATGAAGCAGCCCTCTTTGCAAAACTATTTGTGTCAATACTTCTCAATTGGTTGTATTATGCACATGGGTAGAAATGTAGCCTTATCCTTTGTACACCTACTGTATGTCTGTAAAACTATAGTGTTGTCACTTCATTCCTGTAGTTCAGTGCCAAATCGTTACACCTTCACATGCCCTTACTGCACCTGCCAGAATCTGGACCAGGATGGCCTGGTTGAACACTGCACTAGCCAGCATGCTCGAGACACGCGCCAAGTGGTAAGGATCAACTTCATATGATTATTCTTTAAGGTTCCCTAGCAAAAGGTACCAAGTACTTCTATATTAAGGGATAATGTTGTTGGCACGTTGCTGGGAATGGCTTATATATATATTATTATTTTTCTTCTGTCTGTAGGTGTGCCCTATTTGTGCCTCGATGCCTTGGGGAGACCCAAACTACAGGAGTGCTGACTTTTTTCAGCACCTGAAGATCAGGCACACTTTTTCCTATGATACCTTTGTTGTAAGTAAAGTCACTGTAATGTTTCTGAATTAATGAAATGGCTAGTACGGTGCTAACCCCACCCATGTCTCATCAGGATTACTCCACAGACGAGCACACAATGATTCAGGAGGCTCTACAGCGCTCTCTCATGGAGAATTGAATTGTGGAGACAAGTTTGCCATAGTAAGGTAGAGAGGAATAATAATAATGGCAGTGGAAATGTTATGTTGAAGACTCTCCAAGTACTATATCATCCATATGTCCATCAAATGGTGGTATCTAAAGGTAAAGATCTTCACAGGAAATTGTTATGTATCTATGAATCGAGAGATTTATTAAAAAAGGAAAAAAAAAAAAAAAACAGGGCAATATGAAAAAAGCACAATGTGCTTTCTGATTGATATACTGTAGTTTTGCTGGTATGAAAATATCCCCCTGATGATGCCTGTAGCCTTCGTAGATTCTTGAATAATCCTGTTGTCTGTTTATATTGGAGCTGTTTTCAACTTTGTCAGTTAGCCACACAAAAAAAACAACAAAAAAGAAAAACATCAAATTCCTGCTGTAGTCAATACTTGATCATGTTGGAAGAGGGTTCTACCACTAGGTGGCTGAAAAATTGCCAGCAAAACAAAAACTTTACCCAGTAAAGTATTTGCTGATTTAATGTCAATAATATAAAGTACTCAATAACTCTGCATGTTTGCTCTCAAAATGAAGAGTTGCTGCAGTCTTTATTATTTTTTTCTTGTATGGTTATTACATGTATTTAGTTTTGTGTGAGTATGTATGTGTTTTCTTTTCCCTTCAATTTGATATACTGGAAAGAATAGATCATATCACGAAGCCTAAGTTGGCTGCTTGCTTTATTTTAATGTTTCTTTCTCTTCGTCGCTGCTGGAAGCCCTTGTTCCGGACATCCTTAACCTTGTAAGATTTCAACTGTTTCAGCATTAAGCATATGTGGTTGGTTCATTTGTCATTGAAACGGGAATGATTATCCTTTTGCATTGTGCAGTTGCCACACGAGGGCAGTAGAGTCATTTAAGTATATTTGTCACAGCCATTGGTCTACATCAGCCTCCTGGCTCTGTTACAATATGGAAATGAATGCAAATATAATTCCTTTAATGTACTTCATAAAACCCTTAAATTTAGCTACTGACTTTGGGACATTTGTAAGGGGTATTCCACAAACTCCTACAGTTGTGTTGGATTATATGCTCAAATTGATTGGGTTGTAATGTAAACATAAGTATAATTTGTATTTTATTGTTTAGATGCGCGTTCATGTGGAATCTCAATTCCTATGATATGGTAATCACAAGCTTGTTGACGCCTTTCATATTGACCGGCATTGTTGCTAATTAAATCTGTTTTTAGTTTTAAAAATAAATGTTTCATATCTGCATATATGTATATAACACTGTGCTGCATCTCTGTGTACACATTTTGCCCCCCATTCATAGAGATTTACATGCGTTTGTATTCTTCCAAGTAGGCTTAAGTGATAGAATATTAGTTCCCTTGTTTATTTGATTGGCATTTAATCAATTTCTTCCACAATACTAAATAGCAGACAATTATTTGTGATTCACCCATTTTTATCTGTTAAGGAATTGGATATCTAGATTTCACCTTTTCCTAATTTCCTTTTGCACACAATCATTTTGATGTCTAACAACAATGGTTTCAACATTGGTTCACAACCTGAATGCCTTTTCACACTGTTGTTGGTGGCCGTTGGGCAACTGTCTTGTTTTTGCTCTAATAAAATGTGTAATAATTTTGTATTTGTTTCTCAGTAATGTCTTTTATAGCAGGGTTGTCCTTCCATCAGCCACAAGGGATACTAAATCCTGATCAATTAGAGCTCTTCAATTATATAAATTGTGTCCTTAGAGAATCAGGCTGAGTCGTGTATAAAAGCGTGTGTTAGGCATGTTTGGAAAAAAATGTAAGGATGATTTTATTTATATATATAGGGAGATTGTGAAAATATTTCAGACTTTTATTTAAATTGCACAATTTGTACTGTATCTTTGTTAAATTACACAAAGTGGTTATAGGCCTATCCATATTATGCTATGATACTAAATGGTGACAAGCAATTGTGTGTGTGGTTTGAGAGAATCACTGATAGATACATTTATTTGGATAAATGTACCTGTGCTCTGGTTATGCTTTGCTGTCAAATGTGACTAGTACAGGAAGTTCTCAAGTGTCACGAATCACGACAAAGCTTGGAGAAGAACATCAAATAAGGCAAAGCACAGTATTTGTAGAAATCAACTCTATTTATCAACAGTGATTACACCATTACTCCATTTCAGTGTTGTGGTTGAGCAGCTTTATGATGAAACTATATGCGTTTTAAATGCACATTGTGATACAATCTCTCACCTATAGCTCCACATTAAGAGTCATACCCACCTAGCATCTTGATGTTTGCATCCCTATTCTTATTTTTCCTTCCCAGTAAGAGTTTTCCTCCTGGCAGATGAAGGAGAGTGAAGTTGGCTTAGAGGAGGAACTAATGAGATACTTCAGTGCTTCTGGGCAGGAAGGAAGTAGAGCAGAAAAATGGCAGAGAAAAAAGTATTTTTGCCTTGTTTGGTGGCAGAGCTCAAAAGGAAATGGGGGCAAGGTGGGGAATAGGAAGAAAAAGGGAAGAGAAGTGAACATAATTGAATACAAATTTCATAAAGTTCAGCATGTGGTGTCTTTGATGCGAGCAAGAGATAGTGCACGGAGACTGCAGGCTGTGTGGAGGCAGCAATTAACGCTACATGGCCCTGCGGGCACACTGCAAGAGCTGAGGTCGTCTGCTTGTTTTACAATCAGTACTCCAGACATGCTTATTATAAGCTCCTTCTGTGTTTCCTTAATGAATGAATCAGGTCTTTTTGGCCTGCCCTAACTGTCATTAGTGCTCCAGCAAATTTGAAACCTTTATACATTTTATTTAGCCTGAAATTGAGTATTTACATGCCTTCGTTGAGACAAACCACGTAACAGTAACAAACATTGTGTTGCCATATGTATGATGTGAATCAGAAGCACATTATGTGCACTCTATATGAGTGGAAGTGCTACAGGGACATGTCTCCACTTTGCATCCCATGGCCTTATCAAACCAGTACCAGTACTCCTTTTATGAATAAACAGCATGACTCCGATGCTTTTGGGTTAAGTGTAAAACATTATCTTCTATAGACTTGATTTACATTGTGTAGTCTTGTGGCTAATTGTATTGCATTGCCTGAAGGCCCATTTTTGTAGTGAAGATAAGGGTGGGGGGAATTATTCCCAGAAATACCAAGAGGGCTAAAATATATTCCACCAGGAACCACTGTTAATCACCTGTTTCTCTCTGAGTAACATAGGTATGCAGTTTCAGTTAGTATATTAGAATAACTTTACTCAGTAACTCAAGCAACACATTGTGTAGACAGTATGTACATGAAATGTGACCAGAGGTGCAGGTTCACCATGTATCTGTGCCTGGAAAGTTATTTTCCTGGTTTTGCTGAGGCAGGTGTCTGTGCTGAGGTGTGGGCTGTGTGAGAGGAGCACAGGGAGTTTGTTCACTGTGAAATTCCTCAAAGTCAGGAGAAACCGGAAGAGCAAGAATCTTGCCAGCAGGGCTCAGTAGGCCACAGAAACAGAAAACGCCACCGGGCTTCCCCGACATCAATACTGACTCTACACCGACTCTGCATCCTCTTTTAAACTCTTAACAACCAATCCCCTAACTCAGTCAGACACAAACACACACACAGTTCTTCTGTTGCTATAGCCTAATAGCAACACGTTATCTTTGATTTAATAATGCCTGCAATCCACTTGCCCCTGCATCAGCTTAAATTAAACTTGATGGTCTTTTAATACAATGTGTTTGTGTGTGTCTATTTGTTTGTGCCTGCGTGTGTGCTTATGCATTTCTTGAGTTTTGAGCTTTTACACAAACACATTGTAAAGCTGTAAAGCACGTTATCTTTGTCTAAACCACGGCATGTCTGTAAGCTATGCTGACGTTCCTTCATCGGTATCACTGACAATCCACCCTGGTTAGAAACACATTTCCACGTTACAAGCATCACTAAGTGCTGCACTTGAAGCTTGGAAAGCTCTCAAAATCACTGTTGCTGCAGAAATATTCTCCTGGAAGTAAAAATGAATATGAAACACATTGATACACTTATCAAGGGAATTGCTAATCATTGCTTTCCTATTTATATATTAATAAAACATCTGTACAGCCACTGTACTAATATTTGAAAGTTAAGGTATAAATGAAGACGGGCAAGTCCAAGGTGTCTCTGGGTGCATGTGCAATGCATGTGTCTCCATTAAAGTGTGTGTGTGTGCGTGTGTTTGCCTGTGCGCACATCTGTGTGTATGTGTCTGTTGCACTGCCATAGCATGACAAACGAGGAGAATGCATTTAAATGTTGCTCCTCCTTCTTGTAGCCACGCAGACCCGCTAAAACGTGTGGAAATAAGCTTGGCCCTGGGTTATTATTCTCCCATTAAATTTTCCATTTGAAAGCAGGCCTCAAGGGTGGAACTCCGGGGAATTAGACGGAGGGGAAGAGGACTGGGGTGGAGGAGAGAGAGAGGGATGGGCGAGGGGGGAACAAATCAGGGTTGCAACAGTTTTATTGTCCAACAGGGGATGCAATTTCATTTTGAAAGAGAATCCTTCCAATGTATTGGACTGTCTCTACTCTCCGCTCCCTTCCCTCTGCTCATCATCACCTAAGGGAAACGACCTCACTTTAAGACAATGTCTTAAAGACACAGGCGCACACACACACACATACACGCATACACACACACACACACACACACACACACAGACACACACTTCAGCACCTTAATATACACTTAATAGAAAATAAATGGAATATCTTACAATTCTCTACACCTGTTCCCACCATCATAACCGCCCACACAAACTTTCCTTCACTCCCTCTATACCCCCCCCCCCCCCCCCCCCCATTTCAATTACCACTCTCTACTCTGTTTTTCCCTCCCTTTCTTTTAAAAAAGTGCCAGAGTTGGCTGATCTGTCAATCAGGTGTGTTGCCCTGTTGTGGTGATGACGGGGGGGATGGGGGTCCGTGACGGTGGGCTACAAACCTCAACCAGCTCGGAGCGGCTCAGAGCTTGGCCGGGCTCGATGATTAACCAGGCAGGTATAGTGACTCAAAGTGCTGACAGCTGAAACACACTGACAGCTGATTTGGAAGACAATGGTCCCGCTCCCTCTACTTAACTTGTCAGGGCAGTCAAAGCACCTTCTCCGTTAACTTCACAAGCATCTGGGAGGATGAGGGAAACACTCACACTCACACATGCACAACCACCAGGCTCAAGCACGCATGCACACAGCACACGCTTACAATTCATAATAATCGTCATGTCTACAAATAATTTGTTACAAGTTAGAACAATATCAAGCTGTTAAGAACCTCTGCTCAAGCTGCTGGCTTTTGAAAACATGCCGCTGAGTGTCACATGTGTATGTGTGTGTGTGTCTGTCTAGGTTTTCCTCTTTCCTCATCCTTTCCTCCCCTGCCTTCTATCTCCTCTCCTGCTCGGCTGAGAGTGACGTGTCCCTCGTGCCCTGCCGTCCGCCATCACACCGTGCCACCGACATCAAAGTGCAGGACGCACTCGCTGCAAGGAATGCACAGGGGAATATGCCGGAAGCCTGCTTGGCACGTGAGCCTGCCAATGGGTATCTGCACTGATAAACACATGGAGACCCACACACACGCGCATACATACACGCACCAGAGTCCACACACCCACACACACAGAAGGACACTCGTGCACGTACACTCGGAGGAATGTCAGTGAAAGGGCAGCGGGGCTACAAAGAGGCCCTCGGCTTCAGAGAAGAGGAAAAACAAAGCAATAAAAGCGTCACGTCAGGCCAAGAATCTGCTGATACGCACACATACACATAAACACAAGTTCACGCGGACAAAAGAGAACCTGTCATGCTGATAGAGACATCTTGGGGCCTCTTTTCATCCCCTGCTCCGTCCGAGGGCATCCCTCCATTTAACCCCCCCTCCACACACACACACACACACACACACACACACTTGGCAGGCCGTTAATGTTTAGCTGGGTGCTGACACCGGCGCTGACAGCAGCTTGTCCGTCTCACAAGACAGCAGGAGCCAGGGGGGGGGATACGGCCCGTGAAAGGGCTGCTTCCCTTAGAGGGGAGCACAGAGAAGGAGCAGCGGTGGAATGAGGAGGAGCAGGACTAAGGGTTGTGTATTCACAAAGTGAAAGGTTACATCGCCAAGGTGGGTCGCCAAATGATGCTATTGTCATCTCCCCCCTTCATCCCACCCCATGCAGCCCTCCGCCCACACATCCACCAGCACCCCTTTTTGCCCCCGCAGCACCCACGCCTCTACTCCTCATCCATGTGCTTGTCAGCGTTTTGATTCAGTACCTGCAGGTTAGTTACTCATTGAGCCGGGGGACTGGAGCTAGTGGCGGTGCATGGATGGCTGTGTATGGGCAGCCACCAGGTACGGACGCTGGTGGTGTTGGATGGGGGGGAGGCGGGGGGTTGTTGTTTGATTGACAGATCTGCCTGCGTCGTCCATTCCCTCCTGTAAAGACACAAACAGTGGCGGGCTCCACAAAGCACAGGAAGTGAAGGGAAGTAAATAGCTGTGAATGTGAATGGCACACTGCAGGGGCGGTTAATAATTGGGAAGTGCTGGACTATTAGCGTGATAGACAAGGCCTCTGAGATGCTGCCAGCGTTTGGTGAGCTATTTCTGCCTCCGAAGCCCAATAACTGTGTTTAACAACTGAGGATAAATAGTTCACAATCACTTATGTTTTCCGTTCTCATTATTGAAATTTCACGCAAATAATATGATTACATACTATTTTCTATGGTTATATTTTTTGATATAATAATAATTTAAATGTAACCAATTTAGTGTGTGTGTGTGTGTTTGGGGGGAGGGGGGGGGGGGGGGGGGG
>JAODTR010072647.1:10590-15592 GCA_025399935.1 Amblyopsis rosae | reverse complement strand
GACTAAGGATTTTGAGCAAGTTACGAGCTTTTGACGGAAATACATTGTGTTTTGCTGTTTGTACGAATTGTTTTGAGTAATGTACACGCTGGTTTGCAACTGTTAAGAATGAATCGAAAAATGTACCAAAGCGACTGAGAAAAACTGTAAATGCATAGGCAACACATTCGTCCTCCTGCAATGTTCCACCATTTTTGAAGCTGGTAATAATGACTGGCTACTACATAAACACATATATTGTGCTTATATGTGTGTGCAGTGGGGTCCACTCCCAAGATCTGTTCATGTTCAAATAATGTAATATCTAAATAATTAGTTTCCACATTCAAAGGAAAACAAGTTAAAACACAATACTTATTAAAGGGCTGCAACTAATGATAATTTTCATAATCAATCTGTAGATTATTTACTTGATTAAACTGTTAAACGTACTATAAATAAGCACATGTTGGATTTGGAATTGGAAATGATAAGTCACAAAATGTGAAACGGACTTTTTGCTGCACTTGTGTTCATACATCAAATGAGTAAAGATTTTGTGTTCGATTCTGTTGAATGATGAAGCCAACAGAGGGAAAGGAAGACATTTGGAAGGAGACAGAGGTATAGCGGACACTTCGGATGCCACTGCATGAAGTTCTATACTTCTTCTGATCTGTCATCGCTCTGCTGCTATGGCAACCGACTCCCGCCACCGATCAACAAATCGTTCATCCGTCCACACACAAGTGTTCTTTTCAAACCTCCCACCGTCCCTCCCTCCCTGCAGAGCTGACTTGTCTCACGGTGTATACCTACTTGTTCTGGTGCTTGGAGCCTTGCAGGTGAGCGTGGTACTGTTCAATGGAGTTGAGGACCACACTGCAGACACTGCAGGAGTATGTGCTGCGAAGGCCTGATTGCACACACACACACACACACACACACGCACACACACGCACACAGGCACACACACACATACACAAACCACAGACACAACAGGAATATTAATGCAACTTTCAGAGTATTGGTCACTATATTCGCAACCAACCTATCGGCTCATCATAATCATCATCCTCATCATCTCCATCACCACCACACTGTTAACAACGGAGGAAACAATATGTGTAGCATTTGGACTGACATCAGGAAGCGTCTTAATCCAACATAGCGCATTGCAGGATCATTTCCCTAATTACACTGTATTTGCAGCAGGATTTGAGTAGACTAGTCATTAGCGGATAGTCAGTTACATTTTTAGATCTTAACATCGCTGCCTTCTGCCTTCTCCTGTTTGTGTGCATGCATGTGTGTGTGTGTGTGTGTGAGAGAAAGAGAGAGAGAAAAAGACTGTGTACGACTTTCGCATAGGTGGAAGCTATTGTTTAAGGGTTGGTAGAATTTGAAGATTGAGAACATCTCGGCCTTGTGTGTGTGTGTGTGTGTGTGTGTGTGTGTGTGTGTGTGTGTGTGTGTGTGTTTGTGTGCTTGTGTGCTTGGTGAGATGTGACGTTATGGCACAGAAACAGATGTGTACTAATTACAGGGTTTGCAGGTGGTCGAGATGAACCTCAAAAATAGACAGGAAAAAAATATAAATGGAGTTATTAACAGAAGGATGAGGACATATGATATGTTTGTGTGTTTATGTGTGTGAGTGCTTGCATGTAAGTACAATCAGATAAACTGTATAAAAGATTAGACAGAAACAGAGATGGAAAATAAAGCATAATGAGTTATTTTACTGTAGAACAGTTGTACCAGGATTTAATGGGCAAAGAATGAAACACATTTACTAAAAAATAAATTATATTTATTGTTTCAGTGCTGAAATGTGGCAGAGATGAAGGCAGAGGAAATGGGGGTGTGGATAGTCGTGCAATATGACATATTGTTGCTACCAAGCAAACAAAAAAAAAGTATCTTCGAAAAGCCAACTTTCCTGGAAGGTAGAACAAATTCTATTCTTCACCATAATATACAGTACCTTTTCCACAGAGATCCAGATTTGCTGAAGATGGTTAATCTGTATATAGCCTGCAGCAAAAACTTTATTTGCTGTACAGTGCACTAAATTGACGTGTTACTACGAAACGTAATTGTAGAATAGGCACAATACATTTGTGATTTTTTAAAATAAATTTGACAACCGTCGTCTTGAAATAACAGAGTTGATCAGAAATAACTAGTTTTTGATATTCTATGTCTGTTCTTGGCACAAACTGTTGATCCCAGAATGTCCGAATAATACCGCAAATAATAACATTTACTAATGTAGGAAATAATGAATAAGACAACAATACAATGATTTCATACACATCTTGGAATAATGTAAATTTGCCTCTGTTAAAGTACAGTACTCCTCATGACTCATTTCTCTTTATTTTAAATCAGCGGGTGAATTTGACCCTGAACAGATGAGGTGTCTCGTGTTTTTTCACCACACCAGCAACGGCGCTGTACACACACACACACACACACACACACACACACACACACACACACACACACACACATTTAACACACCAGTTTGGCATCATAACTTCATCCAGCTTCAATGGAGAATCAGACAAAATAAACAGTGTTCCTGGGACTATAAAATTAAGGGTAACACTTTACTGCCTAATCATTACTGCCCACCCCCTTTCCTACTGTATAACATGAGGTAACACAAACAGGCACTTCTACCAAGTTCAAAAATGTTATTTATAGACACAAATAAATTGGGCAAAGCAGATAATTGACAGTCCTTGCTAAAAGTGTACAGTGTAGTATTGTTTTTACACATAAGTGGCACCAGAACACATGCTTTCTTTGGCAACTGTGGTTTATCTTGTGCAGGTACCAGTCTGCAGATGTCTTTGCAGGGCTACAGTACAATGAGACAAAATGCTTTGCACTCTGACAAAACACTGTAATATAATGAGGCCCCTTCTCCATCCATCCTTGATGCTTTTTATGAGCTTTCCCATTTTTCGACTTGATCTGCATGTGTGTTCACTACGACTGATAGTGCAGTTTTATTTATATAATGAAATAGTGTGTGTGCCCTTCTCACAGCTGGCATTACTGTCTAGGAGATTTATGAGATACTGGGGTCTATTCCATCACCTTTTGACCTTCTGTGGCGGTAATTGGCAAAGCATGTTGGGAGATGAAGTACTTATACAGTGAGGAGCAGTAGGAGGTCAGGGGGATGGGTCAGAGCTGTATAATGTGGTGTATCTGAGTCCTACAGCATCAACGTTTTGTGTCTTCCACAGGTGACGAGTCATTTACAACACAGACATAACTGGTTTAGCTGCCTACATTTAAAGGACAATTTGCTCATACAGTACTAATGACATTCTGCATGCACTGGGAGTGACTGTACCTGTGCACATTTGAGAGAGAGAGAGAGAGAGAGAGAGAGAGAGAGAGAGAGAGAGAGAGAGAGACACTGTGATAGTAGCACTCATGTCTGCAGAGTGGAAGGTCCATGCCTGTGTGACAGACCTAAGCATGCTCGTCTGTGAGTGCGTATACCCACTTGTGCATGAAAGTCTAATTAACATTATTGATTAAATGAACGCACACACACACACACACACACACACACACACACACACTGGCAATTTACATAATGTAGATTAGAACCATGACCAGAGCTACTATTTAATACCATTTATTATTGCGTTATCAACTAAAACAGTGTGTGTGTGTGCGTGTGCGTGTGTGTGTGTGTGTGTGCGTGCGTGTGCGCACGCGAGTATAGTATTTATAAGTGCTTCAACAATGGCAGCCGGGCGTTTTAAGCATACTGTATGTAATTACACAGGAAGAGATGCATGTTAGAGAGAATAGAAGGGGCTGAGCTGAAAGAGAAGGAGGGATACTGTATCAAACGTGTCATTGGTTGTTCCCAGAGCCTCGCAGCATAACCGGCGCCCATAGTGAGCTGCCGAAAGGGCTGTCAAACAAGCAATGAGCCATGCTCCATCCCCCGCAAAGTGAGCAAGTGATGTTATTTTGGGTTAACCTTAGCATAAAGCGACTTAATGTCTTGTCACATCAGTGTGCAATAAGATTTAATTTGCCCCCAGTGGCACCAAAACACAACCCGTCACAAACGACATGCACACCAGGTGTTGCTATCAAGCTGAGGCCTCAATGGAGTTTCATTTTTCACTACAGTCTTTGGTGTTATGCAATATTATCATGACTAAGTATAGCCTACATATTTTCACACGCACAGTCACGCATTTTTAGCAAGTGTCTTTCCACTGCACACATATACATAATTTGTGCATATACAAACTTTGGGCCTTGTGTACGTACGTTAGCGAGCGCAGTGTAGACCGCAGATAGCACACGCTGTGCCATCGCACTTTACACTGGATGTACTAAACTTGCAACTGCTCACGTAATCAGCGCGTGGCACCGCCCTCTAAACTTGGCGTTAACACATCGAGTAGTCTGGTCTATGCTAGGTCAAAATCAGAAAAAGTTTAAAACGATCGTGAAGTAGACCTATTTATAAATAGCCTACTTGTCTATATGTATCGTCCATACAAAACAATGCCATGTTTTTAGGCGCAAAGTGTGACAAAATTACGCCTAAAACGTACGCTAACACATTAATACATGAGGCCCTTTGTGTTTTGCCTCTAATCACTATGAAATTAATCATGCTGGCCTTGTGTTTGAATCCAAATCAAACTCATGCCTGCAAGAAAGCCAATGCGCGCACATGCTTCTTGCAGTGTCTATTTTGCAGGGTAATTTCTTTTAAAACACCATTGTAACTAATCTATATGAAGACAAGAATAGCTTAAGGCCCCGTGTTTAACTATTTGTCTCAGGGCAAGCAGCCTGAGAGGGTCTGACTGTGAAGTATTGCTGTGTATTTATATTCACGGTAGAGGCAGGATAGACTGCAAGAGCCTTTGTGCCTCTGCATTTCATTAGTTAACTATGCTTTACTGGAGCTACAACCCCACTGAGATGCAATCAAAACCAGCGGTATGCAGTAAGGCCTTATCTC
>JAODTR010072647.1:5590-8090 GCA_025399935.1 Amblyopsis rosae | reverse complement strand
TAGACACAGACTGGGACTGAGAGACGCAGAGGAAGATATATATCAGTAGATAACGGTTAACATCAAGTATGAATATTTAAACAATCTGAAAGAGACATGTACAAATAACTAATAACTGCTACTGGAATAAACATCTGGTACTTCCTCCACTGGTTCATTGTCTAGTAATTACATAAATTAACTGTGCAAATCTTCAAGGAACAACCTTTAGCATATCTGCTCAAAGAAGAGGAGAGATGCTAGTTACCAGATTTAGCACAAGGCTAGTTTCTGCAGTCCCTGGGCAAGTGAAGAAACAATCAACCATACTAAAAACATTACAGCTACAGATATAGGCTATATAATATTCAAGCCTACGCAACAATGCACAGATACACACATATTATATATATTATATAAATAAAATCTAAACAAATATCTTACTCGGGGATCAAAACACCCCATATAAAGTTTTGATATCCATTACAAACCTTATAAAATGGTTGGTTAGACTAATGCTGACAAAACTGTTTAAATGTAATCTGTTTACAACAAAATCTGTTTAAATGTAACACATTTAAAAGTAAAGGCAGATTGTACAAAGGCAGAGCCTCGTCTATGGATGTAACCATCTCCACTTGAAGCAGGCATTGTCACTCTTCTTGTTAGCTCAGAACGGAGCAGAATGTAATCGATAAAGTTTCATGTACAGCTATAGAACATATATTACAGCATGTACTTTGTACGTGTACTTCCACGTTGAGTGCACAAACAGGTGTACAGCTACACATCCACTACACATCCACTAAGTGACTATACAGTCTAGTCACGAGTCCGCAGATCTCTTGTCTGTGCAAGAGCCAACATGGCGAAACTAAGCTGTTCAGCGCTCACAGAACACAGCCCTGCCCTCCACCATGCAGCTTACTAATACTAATTGGCAGCACCCTTTCTGTCCTTCACAAGTCCTCCTATAGTTTGTGTGTGCCTGTGTGTGTGTTGTGTTGGGGGGGGGGCGGTTGGTGGTCCTGTGGTCTGACCTGTGGTCTCCGTGGCATCCAGGCTGCCAGCTAGCTGCTCCAGGAGGCGTGCGCGGGCGGCGTTGCGGCGGTGCTTCTTGCCCTCGTAGTGCTGCTGGGCCATCAGGGGGTTGTTGAACCAGGCTCCACACAGGCAGCAGTACTTGCCAGCCTCTCCTCCTCCTCCTCCTGCTCCTCCCCCGCCCACCTCCACAGACCAGGGCAGGGCCGGGGGCGGAGCCGGGGGGCAAGCGGCCGGGTCGGCGGGCTGCGGTGTTGAAGGGGAGGAGTCTGGGGTGAGAAATAGTTGGGTGGGGGGGTGTTAGAGGGGGCCAGTCAGGTGCACAGTGCAGCTCTTAAACATCAATAGTAATGAGACTGAAATGAAGACCTAGTCGCACACACACACACACACACACACACACACACACACACACACCCACGTGCGAGCGCTCGGATAACAGAGCAACAAAGAGCAATATAGGGCTCCAGGCCAGATCAATTGAGTCCAGATGATGGGTCAGGATAAGGCCAACGTTCCTCCAGGGACGAATGGCTCTGAAATCAGACCGTTCTCTCCTCACCTCACCATATCTCATCGTTGTCTTCTCCTCTCGTCATCCAATGCTCCACCGCACCTCTCTTATCCTCTCTTACCCTTATCTTACATGCTCTCTCTCAACCCCTCTCTCATTTAAATTGTTTAACCCTGAATGATGTAATTGTGACTTCTCTCCTCTCCCCTCTTCACCTCTCCTCTCCTCTGAAGAGGAATTAAAAAAATATGCTGGCACACTTCCAGGTGACCTGCTCGACGTGGCATGTTGCTGGTTACCATGGCGATTGGCCATTAATAGCGAACAGGCGCTGACACGACCATGGGATGTGGCTGAGGGTCACACAGTGATGAGTGTAGTGTGTGCGTGTGTGTGTGTGTGTGTGTGTGGCATGTTTACGTTTGTGGGATGACTGTTAATAGGTGCGTGTCTGTGTGTGTGTGTGTGTGTGTGTGTGCATTTAGAGCAGCCTGCCTGGTCCACGCCTGATAAGACAATGTGTGTGTGTGTGTGTGTGTGTAGAGAGTATTTACTCGGACAGAGGGTGGGGGTGTTAGGTGAACAGCCAAACTCCACGAGAAGGCTCACGATGCCAGATGGCGCATTCAAATGTGCCGTCTGCGTTTGTGGAGTGAAACCCACGGCAACGACTACGCACGTACTCAACACTCTCACGTCTGTTACGTACGTAGGCAGCAGAATGGAAAATCCACAGGCACGCCGTCATTATTTATTTCATTTAGAATGATTATGATCACGTTTCAATGCCACTCTGTTCTGGCTGTTAAAACGCTACATCCACATGTTGCTACAATCTGTTTTTAATGTGCAACCCTATGGACCCCCGCAGAGGTGTTACAGTGTAGGCTAATCACAGGTGTAGCTCATAATGCTAATCATTGTCACACGTGTTACAGTGTAGGGTAATCACAGGTGTAGCTCATA